>BFEA01001010.1:224965-244586 GCA_003427395.1 Chara braunii
CCCCCCCCCTCCCCCTCCCTTGTGCCGGTCCCCAAAATTCTTTCAGCCGATTTGGATTCCTCTGAACTCAGATAGAAAAAAGAAAAAAACAGTGCGTGGCCCTTGAGAGACTGGTCAGCAGACAACCGAGAGGTTGGCCCTACTCGTATGATACAAATCGGTCGGTGTGTATGCAATCCTGCCCATCAGTGTACATTGTTGCAAGTTTTTTTTGCATACATTTACCAAGAACAATGTGTTGACAAGCAAGGAGGCAAATGAATGATTGTTATCCGTTATCCAAAGTGCGATGGAGTTCTGAACGGATCTTATCGGTGATCTTTTGGTTATCTCTTGGCAGAAAGAGACTGTGTTTGCAATCAAGGCTCCCCATGGGACTATCTTAGAAGTCCCAGACCCAGATGAGGTAAGTACTATCACAATTGGGAATTCCTGTTGTTTTCCGTTCACATGTTCTCACCCTCTTCGTAGAGTTCTGTGCTGTGTGTTGTTGTCCGTTTCCATTGCTGTCGCAAACAGGAATTGATTGCTATGCAGTGATGGGCATGTAGAGTGCGTCATTCAGGACCAGCAAGGTTGAGAGAAGACAGGAACAAAAAACTGAAAGACAGAAAAAGTTTAAAAAAATAACATATGGAAGATAAATCACAAAACACAAACATCATGTGTGCTCAGGATTTCCTCTGTGCGAAGCAGTATGGTTCGTCCAAGCCTGTCATTGTCTTCATGTCCAACAGGGTATGTTCTGCCTTTCCCATGCATTTCCACAGCTCAGTACATCAGCCAACTTGCCTCTGTGCCAGTTTGTTGTACTGGTATGTATGGAGGGATGGACCAGAAGTGTCCTTTTCCATCTCTCTACCCTTCTTCGTGTACCTCCTTCCTCTCTATCGTCATTGGTGTTCTGGTGTTGGATGCGTTTCTGTCAGAGAACACGTGAAAATCCCCTACCTTCTTTCCCCGAATACAACGTATGGTGATTATAGCTGTTCTTGGTGCATCTTTCAGTCTAGGACCGCATGGGTCAGAGAACAAATGAAAATCCACTACCTTCTTCCCCGGAATCCACTACCTTCTTCCCTCGAATCCACCACCTTCTTCCCCCGAATACAACGTACGGCTTTTTTGCCGGCTTGTGAGGCCTTAAACAATTTTGGACTGCATGGGTCACGAGGTGTCCGAAACCAATTTCGAGTGCCCAGCCAGGGCTGGAAAGAATCTGGCCACTGTGTGATGCAACGAAAAGACCATTGCATCATGCCGTCTGCTGTGGCTATTCGCTGTGAGCTCCAACTTGTGATAATAATCTGTGCGCATCTGTCTGGAATGGTGGATCTTGTGTAGTCGATGGTTGGTCAAAGTCCGACAAAACAGTCCGGCACAGTCATACTTTTCTTTGTGAAGTTGTGCATAGCGAATACGACAACTCACACAAACAAACACGTATCACATGTTAAATCGGGCATGAACAACGTGGGTATTGTTACATGTGACTTGGCCCAATTTGCCTCCCCTCTGTCTTTCGATCACACACATATGCATGCAGAACCAGACACATGTCCAGACACTGACTCACCTGTCCACACTCAAACTCGTCCCCAATTCATAACGAGCTGGTGCTTACAGCTGCAATCCTCACCTGAAAGCCATCTAGTTGGTGCCTTATTTAATGAGCAATAAATCACTGCATCAAAAAGTTCGATGCAGCTTATGCATTGCCCTCCACCAGCACACTGTATGAACTCTGTCTTCCTGACCGTTCCAGAATCATCGGACCCCAGTGTGGTGCAGCTTATGCATTGCCCTGTACGAGCACGTGCTGCACCTCTCCTGGGGAGCTATAATAATGTCGATGATCAGGGAGACCCTGCAAGGACTCCTAGGATGCCATCCTGTACACCCAGTCCAGGAGCAATCTGACCACCTACAGGGCACTTGGCTGCTGATTGGGGCGTTTCTGCAGGAATTCAATGACCTGGGGCATCACCAGGGCGTCAGATTGCATTCCCGTTGTGGCAGTGTTGAGGTTCAACCTCCTCAGCAGTCTGTCACAGTCACTCTTTTTTTTTCGAGTTGTGTGTTTGGCGAATACGAAACACAGTTTCGTCTGTTTTCTTGCAGATATGTATCACCCGCTTCTTTCTTTGTTCTTTTTGCATGCTACGAGTTGTGGCGGATTGGGTTGGTGTGTCGTGATGGTCTGACAGCACACAGAAGAGGAGCTGGTGGAAATCTGGTGAGATGTACTGCTGGAGCCATGCCTCTAACACACACAAGCTTAGTTTAGTGAGCATACAGCACACAGATGTGTGTGAAACAGTTCTCACCTTTGGCAGTAGCCGATGCAGATCCCAGGGGTCGATCCYTTGACCTCAGCTTACCTGTGTACAGTATCTGCACAGTTCCCTGGAGTTGAACCCGTGACCTGCACGATAGCCAGTGGTAAGTAGGTCGCCGTAGGTTGTAGGCTGTAGGGAGATTCGAACTGTAGACCTGTAAGGTAGGAGTCCAAGTAGAGTCCAGAGGCCTAGCTTTACTCCTTCTAGAAGGTCGGCAAGTGGTCAAGTGGTGAGTCTAAGGTAGGCCCACGTTTTCAGACGAAGACAAGTGGCAAGGTCAACAGGTAGGACCTCAGTGCAACTGCACTGAGTCGACGGTACAACTGCCTACAGTCAGGAGAAGGGTCTAGAGAGTCCCAGTCCAGTCCAGCAAGTACCAAAGGGGGACTGTGAGCACCAAGGGCCGATGGCAAAGGGCAGACCAACGAATTTCTGAAGTATAAATCAAGAGGCAGCGCCCAGCCATTCATTCATTCCTGCGTGAGCCATGCGGAAGCGCTGCCACAGCGACTTGTGCAAGGAGGTCTGCAGATGAGCCCGGAGGACGCAGTGGGCAAGAGAGGAGGAGTTAGCATAGCGATAGGTTAGAGGCAGCCATAGCTGCCATAGCTGYAGTTAGTAGTGAGTGTGTGTGTGTGCTCGAGTGTTAGAGTGATGCGTGTGGGATATCCAGGGTGATCCCGTGTATGTGAACAGTGAGATGTTTGGGCGCTGAGGTCGCCATAGCCAATTGGGAGTGAAATTCATATCTGAAAACCATATCTCTGAGTTTGAGTGGGCGCATGTCGCCAGTATGCTGCGTTACTGTTTACATGTGTGAAAAGTGTGTTTGAAAACGAGTCTGATTGCATGTGAAACCTTGTGCTTTTCTTTGTTTTGGTTCTTTTGGTTCTTTTTGAGTGGGGTGCATTTGGTGATGATGGTCTGACAACACGCACGTGTTGCTTGTCTTCTGGACAGACACTGTGTTATGTTGCTTACTCTCAATTTGGCACACAACATCAGTGTCAGGGAGTGTGGAGGCGATAATCGTGAGTGAGTTCATGTGTTCGGGATTTTAAATCGTACTGCTTTTTGGGATGTTGAATTGGGGGGTTATCTCGACACACACACACACACACATAATTTCAAGGACAGTGCTGATGATTGGAGGATAATAAAATGTCAATCTCCATCCCCTGCCTCACCCCCCGAAAAAAAAAAAAAAAAAGATTACAAATTTACAATATCAGAAGGGGGAAGAAAAGACCGAAGAGCCTAGCTCAGTGGGTACACCCATGAACTGTTGAAATACAGACCTGTGTTCGAATCCAGATGATGGAACTTGATCGACGAGTAAAACCAACTACTAATGAATTGCTTGGGACCGGTCAGCTCAATGATAATATCTCAAGGCCGTCGGCCTTTTTTTTTTTTTTTTAAAGAAGGGGGAAGAAAAGGAGGACGAAGCGCAGAGCTAGAGCTAGAGGAAGGAGGAATAGGAGGTAGAGAAAACGTGAAGGACTAGGCCAACAGGGGTGGGGAGAGGATGATCTGTTGAATGGAGACGGGGGCTTCTCGAGCAATGGGTGATGAAGAAGCAGGGTATTATGGTAGAAAATAGGGAGGAGGAAGTACAAGGCACATCTAACAGGACTTGCCATCCTTATTGATGTGTCTGATGCTGAGCCTGTCCATGTTTTCATGTTGTAGCTTATATTGCATAGTTACTCCGGACCGAATCCAGACCCCGGACCCCGGACCTCCCGGGCCCACTCGGACTTCTGGAAAACGGGAATATTCCAGAATTCCCAGACTGGTCCGGATCCCCTGACCAGATCCCGGTCCGGATCCCCTATATTGTCTGGAAAAAAAAAGTGTACATGCTTCCATTACCTGAGGATCCTCCTCGTCAAGTCCGCCGACCTTATCTTTCTCCCTCTCCTCCTCCTCCTAGTCCTCTGCGTTATGAACCCCGCCCTCCTTTCTCGTCGTCCTCTGGTTCTCCTCCTCCCCCTCCTCCTCCTCAACTCGGGCCTCATTTTCTTTCTCCTCCTCTTCGTCGTCCTCCTCCTTTTTGTCGTATCTGAGTCTCTCTCCCTTTGTCCTCCTCATTTTCGTCGTATCTGAGCATCTCTCCCTCTGTCGTCTATCTCTCTCTCCTGTCCCGTCTCTGAGTCTCTCTCTCTCTCCACTATCGCCCATTTCTCCCTCTTCTTGAAATCTTTTTTTTGTTTGTTTTTTGGTTTTTCTCGGAAGATTCACTGTCCTCCTTTTCTTTCTCCAACTCCTCCCCCTCCTCCTCTTTTTTATTTATTTAGAAGATTTCTCGATTATATGTGTGTCATCCTTGCTCAGTGGCCATGCTAATCTTTTCCATGTCGTTCCAATTCTAACAGATGCCCCAAGAGACTCCTCGTCCTCGTCATGTACACCCATCTTTTCTTTCTCCCTCTCCTCCTCCTCGTCCTAGTCCTCCTCGTCATCAGCTCCGCCCTCCTTTCTCGTCCTAGTCCTCCACTTCATCAGCTCCGCCCTCGTTTCTCGTCCTCCTCCTCGTCAATTCCACCCTACTTTTCTTTCTCCCTCTCCTCCTCCCCCTCCTCTTTTTTTTTCCGGGGGGGGGCAGGGGGGGGGGACCATTTCTCGATATCTGCGTGTCAGCCTTGCACAGGGGGCATGCTAATCTTCTCTGCATCGTTGCAATTTTAATGAATGTCCCAAGGGAAAGATTAGCATGGGCCCTGCGCAAGGATGGTTGGACTAAATAAAAAATAATTAAACCTAAAAGGAGGAGGAGGAGGAGGAGGAGGTAGAGAAGAGAGGAGGAGGTCGACAAAGGAGGGTGGAGTTTATGACAAGGAGGAGGAGGAGAGGGAGAGAGGAGGGCAGAGTTAATGAGGAGGACGGGGACTAGGACGGGGACGATGGGAAAATAGGGTGCAGTTGACGAGGAGGAGGACGACGACGACGATGGGAAATAGGGCGGAGTTGACACGATCAAGGAGGAGGAGGAGGATGAGAAAGACAACAACAAGAAAGGATGATGGAGTTGACAACGACGAGGAGGAGGGCAGGGAGAAAGAAAAGAACGGTGGGCTTGATGGGGAGGAGGACGAGGTAGTGTGTGTGTGTAGGAGGAGGAGCACGAAAGGAAGTGTGTGCATGTGTGCGAGAGAGAGAGAGAGAGAGAGAGAGAGAGAGAGAGAGAGAGAGAGAGAGAGAGAGAGAGAGAGAGAGAGAGAGAGAGAGACATACCTGCTTCATGCGCCGGTCGCCCTGCTCCCTGCGCCTCTGCACGTGCCGGTCGGCGGAAAATAGCAGCTGTGAAATCCCCCCCCAATGGTTCGAAACAAAAAAACCAAAAAACCCCCTCGTTGACTTTCCAGGCCTTCCGGATCGTTCAGTAGGGCGGTAAAAATTAAGGCACAATTTTTTTTGGCGGCCCAGGGCGTGAACAAACGCCCTGGACCGCCCCAAAAAAAATTGACCGTTGGGCTGGGGCCCTCACATCCGGACCGAGATCCGGACCAGGACCCCGGAACTCAGATCACGGACAGTCCGGATCCCTGCCCGGTGGTCCGGATCGTAGCCATGTTGTATTGTCATTCTCAATGAAATCCGTTCACATTCTCCAGCTGTTGGAACACTTATCTGTGCATGGATCAACGCTGTTCGTAATAGTTCGTATGGTGTCCATTTCGATATGTTTCTGTCAAGTAACATGTGGACTGTCTGTATGGTGGTTACGTCCAGAAGTTTCTTGTGGTATGTCGTGCTCATCCTTGGCTGTTCTGTGTGGGTGCAGTCAGCCGAGTATCCTCGCAAACGGTATCAAGTTTTTCTCCGGAGTACTGCGGGACCAATAGAGCTCTACCTCCTCAGGTATTGTGTTGGCTATGGTTGGACGGCGGTGTTTGTACTCGTCCACACAGCACTTGGTTCACATTGTCTTGTATTTATGTCTCGTTACTGCACTTCTATAAATGTACTGGGTGTTGGTCTCTTGTGGCTGATTCATAGGATTTCTGCAGTGAGATTTCTTCTGCCAGATGTTATTGGGAAAGAAGGGGGCATTATTGTGCAGGAAAGGGAAAGCGGCGAAGCAGAGTGCCTGTCGATTTTGTACGACTGAGAACAAACGGGAAGTCATCCCTCCACTGAATATAGTGTAATTTGGAGACATCTCCACTCGCATGGGTCATGGCATCCTTGTCGAAGAAGGGTGGTAGATGCAAGGGAGTTGTGGGTTGATCTCCAGAGATTTTTCCAGCTGCGAAACTACTAGTGTCTGTTTGAACTTCTCTGATGCTGATGAAATGCGCTGGGAAGATGGCTGGTTAGTACTGCCAAAACGTGGGATGATGCAGAATCAATGCTATTTTATTACTGTTAGGGCCTGCCAAACACGGACTGAGACACGCAGTTGATTTCTGAGTTTCGTCAGTGGAATGTACGCCTTGCTGAGTTTCCCGGTTGTTGCTGAGTTTCCCGCTTGTTGCTGAGTTTTCTAAGTCTGAGTGTGTGCGTGCTTGCTGGTCTGCATGCCTGTCTGAGTGCTTGTCGGTTTGAGTGTGTGTGTGTGACTCGCGAAGGGTACTTGTCTGTGCGGAAGGACCAAAGGCCGGGTACTTACCTGTGGCTGTGACATTGAGAGTTGCAGCGGGGAAAACACTCAAGTGGGGGGGAAAGAGGCCCCCCACTTACTTGGCTATGGTGGACGCCATGTTCATCAGCTTGGTGGACGCTGCATCTGGAAGGCCACGCGGGGGTAGAGCTGCACCAAGAAGCTTCGAGGCAGAGTCAGGCATGGCGGCCTTGGAGGAAGGAGGAGGGTGGCCATGGCCGTGGTGGACCTCATGTGATACCTGTAGTAGAAAGGGGATTCAGACATTGATTGTGGTTCAGGCATTCAACATTATCATTATTACTATTTCTTGTTTGAACAAGAGGGGAGGAGATAAGGAGTAGGAGAGTGTTTGGCGAAGAAGGGAACTCTCATTGTTGTTTGCTGGTGTACATCTTCTTCTTCTTCTTCTTTCTTCTTCTTCTTCTTCTTCTTCTTCTTCTTCTTCTTCTTCTTCTTCTTCTTCTTCTTCTTCTTCTTCTCAAGTTCATTCATTTCTTTTTGCAATTGGACGGTATTCTACTTTCTCATGAATGTGTACTTCGAAATTGGCCAGGATCATAACATTACCATGTATTGTTGCTCACTTCTGGCACTATCAGTTGGTAGGAAGTTTTCAGCAGTTTGCAGGTGTGTTTGACTCGCAGATCGTCTGCATATTCCTAGACACTGATAAGCTGTATTTGTGTGTGTGTGTGTGTGTGTGTGTGTGTGTGTGTGTGTGTGTGTGTGTGTGTGTGTGTTTTGTGTCCATGTGAGCTTGCATGCTTGTGATTGAGTGACATATGGTGAGTGGGTTGTTCGTGGAGTTGGTTGGGTCACATTTGGGGTGCTCTTGCAGCCAATTCGACGAGCGGATCGAGGAGGTTCAGAATCCAATGGAAGTTCCTGTGCCTGCAATGCCAGTCATGTCCTCGGCTGATGGCACTGCACAGTCAAGCATAACAAACGTACAGTTCCCTTCGCCTAGCCCTGTTCATGCTCCTCAGTGTGATGGGCAGAATGGGGAGGAAGTTGGTACTAGCAGACGAGAAATTGGGGCAAGCCCTACCCCTCGTAGCCCGTCCAGTGATTTTGGGAACGGCATGCTACGCATAACGACAACTGATGTAAATGTGAGTGCAATTCTCTTCTCTGATATGGTAGAGGGGGACAAAGGCAGTCGACACTGCAAGCTGATGGCCCCTCTGGCATCACAACTAATTCTGCTTTGCCACTGAAGTCTCAGTCTGCTCATATTTGGCACTGTTCAGGGTAGAAAACTACTAGTAATCTGCTATAAGCAAAGGGGTAGTTCAGTTAACTCATCCCCACCCAAGTCATGCCATTGCAGTAAAACTGGGTATTGATTGTATCCTTTTTTTCTGATGTTCTCACATCACACCAGCAAGCAAATGCTCATATCCTGGCTATGGCAGCTGCAAAGCTCTGGCCCTTGCATGCACAGCAGGTTTCCTATGGTCAGAGTACATCGCATCTTGTTGGAGATTCTGAAAGATAGGTGATTCTGAAACCTCTCCAACTTGTAGCTTGAGGATGAGGGCATACTCCCTTGGTGCCCAGCTAGCCCAAAAATAGGGCATGTTACCTATGCAACCTGTGCTTTTCATGAGCAAACCACTAGTACACGGCCCCAGCCTTGCATTGCAGTCTTCGGAACTTGTCGCCACAAGAAAACGAGGCCGAAATGCCAGACGCTGGGCCTGCCGTTGATAAACTGGATCGGAGGTCGCGTTTTTGTTTCGCTCTTCCCAGAATTTGAGGTGTCAGGCCCGTGGCCCAGGTGCCTATGTACTGGTGCTTTAAAGAGGGTTGCTTGTAGGAAGCTTGGAGGTGCTTCATAGAGAAGATGAGATAGATGTTCATGCTAGACTTACAGAATTTTCAGTTGATCAAAACATGCTAGTCTCTCAGTCATGTACTATATGTTCAGTTATTGGATGCCATTTGAGAGCTATACATACGTTGACCTATACTTTAGGCGGGCTAGCATTTGTGTGCAGCACAGTAAGTGAGTGGCTTGTGTGCTCCCTCGCGAGAGAGAGAGAGAGAGAGAGAGAGAGAGAGAGAGAGAGAGAGAGAGATTTGGTTTCATCTCTACCTCGCACCCCATAGTCTCTGTTTGTCCTCCTTCGCTCCGTATTTTGTCTATGTATCCTGTCAAACTGTACTCTGGCTCTTTTCAAAAGCATCCAAGAGGGCACACGGGGGGGTGTAGGCAAGTTGTGATCCAAGTGTGGCGAACCTTGTGCCTAAGAGGTCAAGCAAAGGAAGAGCTCAAAGAAGTAAAAGAGAAACCGTGAAAAAGGCCGAACAAAGCAAAGAAAAGAATGGACTGCAAAGAAAAAGGCATAACGAACAGTTTCGGCGTGTCTCATCCTGTCTGCTCTTTCCTTCGTATGTTTTGCAAAGTGGGCTTTTTTAGTGTATATATATGCAGAGAGAGAAGGGGAGAGAGAGTCTCATACATCTGGCTGAGACACCGGCATGAAGCACGCTTTATTGATGATCGATATTTGTCAGCGTGATCTTTGCCTCATCGACAGTGTTCTTTCATAGGGGCAATCACCACCGCTATCAGAGCAGTTGAGTGGATGGAAACTACAGCACCGGTTCCAGCTATGGGGCCGCTCTGATGGCTTGCATCGCATATGAGTGTCTTTGCTTAAGCGGCTGCTTGGGATTTCCTTGTCACTGGTTACCCAAGAGCAACCTCAAACATCCCTTGCCATCAATTGGCTGGTGTGTTCACTAGGCAATCAAGCAAACTGCAGCAACAACACTTATTTGCTGCGTGCTTTCTGATGGGCATCCTTCATTGACCCTCACCAAGGGCTGGGGTTGCTGCATGTGCTCTCACCAGTGCTGCTATCCTATGCATGTGATGCGGCTCTCTGAGTGGTTCCGACGCATGCTGGGATGGTCTCTCTCCATCGTTCACTTTCTTCCTTGCCCCCACACAGCCCTCGCCGTGTTCCTGCTTGCTCTCTGCTAGTGAAAAGACCTGTAGTTTCCACTGCTGCAGTTTGCTCTGCTGCGGTTTCCTCTGCTCTTGTCCCGGTGCAGAGATTACCTCTGCCTTCCTGAGGTATGTGTTGTTGATTTCATACCCTTGCTTAATCAACCCCCCTATCTCTCCTCTCTCTGTGCTTGGGCGCAGATGGCTGCGTTCCTCCTCGCCACCTTAATCTCCTTCACGGTCTCGCTAAACAGACTTTCCTATTCCCACTATTCCACCCTCGTTGCTGCAGACATGGTGATCTCCAGGTTTGCGCAGCACAACTCCCGTTACGATGCACCTTTGACATCCACTGTATCGTCTCGCATCCAGGGATCAGCCTGCTCCTCTGTCCCCTGCGGACATTGCGACTTTCAGGAGGAAGTCGTGAGATTGTGTCTGATGCTAAACGGCATCAGGGATTCACAAGTTATCTGCAGAGCAGGATCCAACACTCAGGGTGAAGTCCCTCCTCGAAGCGCAGTCCCCCCTCCTCGAAGCGCAGTCCCCACTCAGCATGCAGCCCTGCAGCTCCCAGGATTGAACATTATTTGGCTGACTTGGAAACATGGGTGATGGACAGACCAGTACACTGCCCAGGACATTCCAGAGTTTCTGGCAGATTGTTGGCTAGCGGGCTATCTCAGTTGGTTAGGCACGCAAGTGGCACTCAGGAGGTCGTGGGTTCAAATCGCACTGACGCCTGGGCACGCTTAGTGCCAACCAAATGAGATATCTGGTTTGCTCCCCCTGGTCGGTATTGGTAGGGTCTTTGGCCATCACGGGTGTGTGGGGGGGGGGTTGTGTGTGGTGTGTGAGTGCTGACCATAGAAGCTGCTGCTACTGGACACACCATGATTGATTGTCGACAATTTCCTTCGCAACGACGATGTTTTCTTGCCTCTGCTAACCATATATACTCTCTTTTAACTCGAGAACGTTTTTTCTATCCGTGCCACGGTAGGACAATATGTCAAGGCTCTGAGGCCTTCCATGTTTTCTTGCCTAGGCGAACCTTCAGGACACTCTTCTAAGTTGCGGCTCACTTCTCTGCCCCTGTGCCGCAGCAGGGCGTTCTGTCAATGCCCTCTGCAACTTTCTCCTTTGGAAATCTACCGATACTGTTACACTCAGCTGCGGGTGTCATTGTCTCTGCCAGAATCGCCACAATGCCACAGTTTCAGCAGCTATTTGTCCAAGACTCCAAGGGAAGCCCAGCCCCTCCTTTCATGACTGTCGCACCCTTTGCATCCGAGCATCGCATGTCGAGTTCACGACAAGGGACATTATGATTAATGCATGGTCTCTTCCTCCTGACCTGCAACCAACATGCCTGTTGTCAGGAGTGGTTGGTTGGCATCGTAATGCCTACTGTCGTAGCAGCTGTTGAGTAGAGAATGCCTAGCTAGGTCTTCCATGTCATCACCAACCTAAGCCCTACTGTCCGTATCCCCTCAGTCATCAAGGGCAGGCTGACTCCTGAGTTTTGTCTTCCCTATGCTCCGTTCCACTTTGCCTTCCTTCGCTTCGTCTCTCCTCTCTCTGTATCCCCTCTCCCTTTCTTCTGCCTCTTTGTACATACAGCAAGTAGGCAGTTATGGCACAGGTGTAAACGGCTCTTGGCTCAACTGCATCGACATGGCGAGCCTTGTACCTGATAGCCACGATAAAGGGAGAGTTGAAAGAACTAGAAAACAAAGCCATGAAAAACAAAAAAAAGCCATGAAAGGCGCCAAAAGAAAGGAAAGAAAAGAAAGAGCTACAAGGAAAAACGCAGAAACAGGAGTGTCCGTGCCTTATCCTGACTGCTCTGTTCGTCATTTGTTTCATGAAGTGAGCTCTTTTAGTTGATGGATGCTCATCTATCGTCAATAATAATATATGGACAACGTATGCATCAGCGAAGGGGGAGCCAAAAGCAGCAATAAAAGAGAAACCCGAACGAAAGAACTGTAGAGCAAAAGGTGGAAGAACAGTTTCCATGTGATTTATGTTGTCTGCTATTTTCTTCATTCCTTTTGCGAAGTGCGCTCTTTTAGTTGATAGCACTTGATACACATATGACAACAGATATGATGGTATGAGTATATATATATATATATATATATATGCACATATGTACACATGTACTCCTATATATCATATATACTTCCACAAATACACACACACACACACACACACGCACAGAGGGAGAGGGAGAGGGAGAGAGAGAGAGAGAGAGAGAGAGAGAGAGAGAGAGAGAGAGAGAGAGAGAGAGAGAGAGAGAGAGAGAGAGAGAGANAGAGAGAGAGAGAGAGAGAGAGAGAGAGAGAGAGAGAGAGAGAGAGAGAGAGAGAGAGAGAGAGAGGGGATGCTTCCCCCCATAAACTAAAGTTTAGTGGATGTCCTGAATGGTAAATCGAAGTGATAGCTAGTTGGATGACGACCTTGGGTTCCGATGAGAATTGTCTAACCTCCTATAGAAGATCATCACAGATCTATCGGACACCGAGTATTGGTGTTATCTAGGCCGTTCAGGGAGGATGGTAATCACCTAGGAAGCGGTCTGGCCTTTTTCGCGTTGGGAAGGGGTTGGACTTTCTCAAGGGAAAAAAAGTTAAAAAACATTCTGAGGACGTGTGCTCCGTAGCCGTTTTCTTCCCCCTCTGTTTTCTGCTTTTGTTTTCCTTGTCTTTGCCTACACTTATGACAAGTTGGCGTGGTTGGTTAAGTTATAGAACAAAATGTGTTCTTGAAATATAAACTCTATAACAACCCTCTTCCCCTGCGGCAGGAAGTTGATGATGCCAAGTAGTTCGTTCTTTGTTGGCCTGGGATGGTGAAGTAGACGAAGGGTGGTCCTTCGAGGTCACTATGGGCTGGTGAAGTTCTCTGCTTGAATCTCGGTGAAAAACCTTGTGTAGATTTTTACTGTGAGCATGACCGTGCCAGAACACTACTCGAGCATGGTGTGCTAGCTCTCTAGTCTCAACCAAACTGCGTGCATTTGATGTTTCTCGACACAGGTTTTGTGGGTCTTGCTTGCGCCTTCTCTTCTCATGCTTTGACGTGTTGCATTGTGTTTTGCAGGTCGACATGGATTATTGGCTCTCTTCCGGAGATACTTCAATCACTACCATGTTTTGCGATAGTATCCTTTTTTATGGTATACAAGCAGACAGAGGGACAAATGTCCATCAGCTGCAGAAAAAGCCTGCTCTTCAGAGTTGCATGGGAACAAGGATTGGGTGCATATTGGTGAGAATTCCTGCTTTATGGTTATTAGGGTTTCCTCAGTGACCAAGTCTTTAGAATGTCTTGTTGCCAATCACCGGAGCTTTGTGAAAGGGCTTTTGAAAAGGAAATGAGAGCAGACTTGGATTGTGCTGCATTTGGTTAAAAACAGTATCCAGATATCTTTTGTGTGACATGATGATGAGGGTTTGCACAGGGTACTTGTGACAATCGACTGTCCATACAATACACACCCACAGATGCGTCTGAAGGATTCCCCGTTTCTGCCTTTCGACCTGAGTACCGCTTCTGTCCTTGGTCCTCAGACAGTTGGGGCAGACTGCGGCTATCCACCTGAGCATATCACTTTCACTTAAACCACCACTCCCCCTCACGGCCAAAAATGGCATTTCGGGCGAGTTAGGGCCGCGTTCGGGGGGAGGTCAGTGACCTTTGGTTGACAAAACAAAACAACGAAAAAACAATCATGTGCGTTCTTACCTGGAAAAAAAAAAAAAAAAAAAAAACTTAACGCGCCCCGATTGACACCAGAGAAAGAGGTAGGCTAGCGGGTTATCGGTTCAAGTCCGATAGTGAGCATGTTGAAGTGAAATCAATGAAAGTGGGAAGCTGAAAGATCACTTCGCCCGATACAACAATTGAAACCGGATGCAAGGCCTGCCTATGCTGCGATGCTCAGTAGACTCCTGCACCTTTAAAAGAGAGCTGGCAACTCTCTGAATTCGAGCGGAAAGGTACAGGGACGAAAGCCACGACGAACTCGACATTTATTGTGGGATTTAGGGCACAGCTGACGCGTTCGGTCAGGAAAGAGGCAGCGTTTTCCTATTGTTCGGTGAGCAACAATCTTCTCATTGTCGAGTATTGTTCGGTGAGCGACAATCTTCTCATCCTCTAGTATTGTTCGGTGAGCTACAATCTTCTCATCCTCGGGTATTTTTCGGTGAGCGACAATCGTCCGTAGCAGGGAGATGTATACTTCTTCCCCTCGATCTTGGATGCTGTGTATGGCATTAACTTAGTGGTGTGGATTGTAGGGTATGTCCAGCAACGCATCCGCTTAGAGCGTCAATGACATCCGCATCCATCTACTTATAGGGTTGCAGATCTGGAACCAGGAAATCAACCATCATGCATGGTCTCCAGGGAACACACTGAATCTCGAATGGACCCCTCACTGTTGTCTGATGAACAGAGCCGTTGTACATGTTTGCTACCACCTGATCGCAGTGATTGTGATCGGATCTCTTAGCACTTGTAACACAGTGCGTTTCATACACTTGTACCGCCAACAATTTTCGTCGAAATCTGCCACAGTTAACTAGTAAAGCAGGGGTCGAGGGTGCTCATGGTCCCTTCAGGGCATCTGAACTCATATATTCAGCCTCATTTCAGTGGTTAAGTCCAGAGATCTGAGATGAGCTTGCCACTTCTCTTGCGTTTGTGCACCGCCCCTTCATAGGAACACTATTCTAACATAGCTGCAAGTTGACCGATGGATAGCATGGACAAGACATTGTCGTGTGTGCTCATGGAACATGCGATCAGGGACGCACATTTGGGGACGTCGGAAAACGTTTAGCGGTCCACGTGTTCTTTTCTTGAGAGGGCCCAGGCGCCGCTCAGGAATTTCAGTCGTGGCTGGCAAAGGAGAACGGGTGCTTCAGCAGCCTGGCAAAAGGCCTTTTTGTCGATGGTCGTCCCAAGAAATGGTTGTTTTCCAGGATGGCGGGAGAACACTTTCTCTCTTTGAACAGCCAGTATGTGTTTACCATCGATTTTGCTCCGGCGCGAGGCTGACAATCCATGTCCTCGAGGGCTCCGCCGACCAGACAAACAAGATTGGTGTTGCGACCTTCTTCAACCGAAAATAACACCCGGGTGTTATTTTCAACTTATCCTAAAAACATCAGATTTTCGTTTTTATAAATTTTAGCACTTTTAAGTTTTTACCGACTTTTTTTCAAATAGAACGCCCCTTCGAATATAAAGCCCGGGCGTTATATTCGAATAGAACGTCCGGGCGTTATTTTTGAATGTTGTATGTGCAGAGTGCCGTGTAGAGGTAGAATACATGGGTTTTAAAAAAGGGTGGGGACGGGGGTATACATGGGTTTTAAAGGGGTTGAAAGGGGTTTTGACTTCCAACGTTTATATTTCGGTTTGATGTTTTGTTTTTATTTTTTATTTCCGAGTTTACTTTATAAGGATTTCTGAAGTGACCCTCAGCCAAAAGTTGGTCACATTCCAATCCTGGACAACGTGTTTTTTACGGAATTTTTTTATTTTTATTTTTATTTTTTTGGAATTTTAGGTCCCCTCGGAAGTTGCCACCAATTTACTGAATAGAACGCCCTGGTCTTATAAACGAATATAGCGCCTGACGGGCGTTATATTCGTGTCCAACGCCCAGGCGTTATTTTCGGGTGAAGACGGTAGGCAAATCATGCACTTCACCAGTTCGGCAGGAATCGATTGGTTTTCAGCAAAAAATTGTGTCGCACGAAAGTGGCCAGGACAGACTGGTGGTTCTAAGGGCAATGACTCAATTTCCATGTCACTCGCTCGATGTTGTGCAAACATACATACATGCAGAGCATTGCAGACCCACAGACAGAGAGAGAGAGAGAGAGAGAGAGAGAGAGAGAGAGAGAGAGAGAGAGAGAGAGAGAGAGAGATTTGATGTGTTCTGGAAGAAGTGATGGGGAGAGGTAGGTTGAGGTGGGGGAAGAGGTGTAGGGATGCGGTACAAGTAGGCCAGGTCTGCAGTGTCTGAAGCCCCTTAAGTATGTGTTATGTGTTGTGTTAGCATGTAAAAGCAGAGAGAGAGGGATGAGGTTGGAGTTGAAGATGGTGATCTTTGAAGAAATTACATAGAGGGAGGAGCAAGTAGATGAGGTGGAAGACGGTGAGGTTGAAGGGTAGGTGGAGGACAGTTGGAGGGAGCTCAGGGACCACATTTTTCTTATGATCTCTGGGGAAAGAGTTTGTGAATGCTGCAGCGAAGAATAGGAAGGGGAGTAGTTGGAGGAATTGTGGGCAAGGGGTGTCTGGTCGAGGAGGAGAGGTTGAGCACAAAGGGTAGGTGGAATAGGAGCGGTACATTTGGGGGGTAGAGGAGGGATATGTGGAGGAGGTGGAAGAGGGGTATCTGCAGCAGTTGGAAGGAGGTGAGGGTGAGGGTGATGGGCAGGAGGGGGGTGGCTGAACGAGATATGCATTATTATTTACTGTGTAATGTTTAATATTTATTTAGTAAACTAAGTAAATAAATAGTTGTTGCTTCTTCCAGACCGTAGATAAGGAAGCGTTCTCAGAACTTGCCTGCCTGGGCGCTCGGCCAACATGCGACAAACAGAGGCACAAATGAGTACACAGTCTTATTACGGGTCTCAGAAAAGTGGAAGTCGTCTCGATGTGCATGACATTGATCGATGGTTAAAAAAAAAAAAAAAAAAAAAAGAAGGTTTGTGGACTCCTGTCTGTTCAGTAGTCAAAAAAAAAAGAGAAAAAAATTATGGGTGCTGGTTGGTATATTTTTGCCTTGACTGTATCTGATCCATTTCAGCGGCGGCACAAGGGACTCTGTGGGACGACGTTGTCAAGATGAACAGTGGAGTGCTCGAATACAACACAGTGGAGAAGGGCTCGCAGCAGCCGACAACTACGCCGCCATCGGCGGACAGTGGAGCGGGTGAGACTGATGCCCCGGTATAGCACTGGTCGCAGGTTCTGATGTGATGCCCTCTGTTTGCTCAGCGTGTCCGCATTCCTGTCGCCCTCCCAACATGTTCTGCCTTCTTTGTTCATCCCATCGTCCTTAGCGAGCAATCTTCCTTCGCTGTCGTCGCTTCACTTTGGGGGTAGGTGCTTCCAGAGAAAGAAGGGGACCGGACTATTCTCTCGTGTCCAGGAACTTTTCAGTTGGTATAAGCATTAAAATGTAAAGTCTTGGCATAAAACACTCTAGCATGCCGTTGCGGTTCGGTCAGGACTGGCCGCCAAAAGTGTTTGTGGGTCCCCTCCAGCTGCTGTGCTGTGCACTCACTTTCTCAATACATCTCTTGATATCGTTTGGCACATAACCACTATTAACCAGCCATTGTTGTCCAGATGAGATTGCTATTCATGTTTCATTTTGCTTCTGAGTGCTGTCACCCTTTGAAAAAGTGTTCTTCTCCCATCATCCAGGCTGGATGGTTAAAGTCTATTGTTGCCCTTGTATCTCTATTTCCAATCTACTGTCATTCTTTGTCTATTGCTATTCTGTTGCTAGTCTATTGCTAGTCTGTTCTGTTGCTATCCTGTTCTGTTCTGTCCTGTTCGGTTCGATTCGGTTCGGCTCTGTTCTTCTGTTCTGTTCTTTTTGTTTGAAATTGTCAATGCACACTTCCTCACGCAGATTCATCACACAGGGGGTGTGGGGGCTGAGGCTCCAGCAAATTAAGCATGGTGCCTCTCTTTGGACAGTATTAGTCTAACAGGTGACAGGGCCTTTGTCGGGAGAGTATCATCTTGCAGATGATGGTGTCCTGAGGTCCTCTTTCATCTTCTTCCCAACAGAATACGCAAGATGACCATCTCCTCCTCCTCCTCCTCCTTCCTCTTCCCGGTTTTCTGTGAGCGAAAATGCGATGTCTGCTCCAGGGGGAGAGAGAGGTGGTGCAAAGCATGACACACACACAGACGCACACTGCTGGTACGGCAGATTGAATGAAGACACGCATACTGAGTCGAGGCTTCACATGGCTATTTGCACATCTGTCTACGAGCGAAAATGCCATGTCCGCTCCAGGGGGAGAGAGAGGTGGTGCAAAGCTGGAGACGCACACACACACACACACACACACACACATTGCTGGTACGGCAGATTGAATGAAGACTCGCATACTGAGTCAAGGCTTTACATGGCTATTTGCACACTGTGCACGCCCAGTGCACTTGGAGGTGTTTGTGCATGTTGGTTGTGATAGAGACGGCTATGGGGTGCGCGCTTCCCAGGGGCGTGTTTTGGGGGTGAGGGGAGAGCGTGTGGAGAATCGTGCGGAATTGGCCAAATGGATTGCGAAGAGGTGGCATGCATGGCGCACTTGCATCAGCAGCACACAGAATGCCCACTGTCAGCGGCCAGAGATGTATCATAAGAAACAACAAAGCACTGAAGGAGGCATTATTATTTGCCAATGACGCGATGCCAGGGGTCTTCAAATCCGCCTGGCGCCTGGCGGACAGGCCATGACACAGTGTACGTCAGGAGACATCATTCTCGCATATCTGCAAACTCTGCAGGCTGTGAGTGAGCGAAAGGATGTGCCCTTGGCCCTCCGGATAATACGGGCTACAGGGGAGTGGCAGTGAGGGGGGAAAGGAGGCCAGTGGAGCTCGTGGGCTGTGGAAGGTAACCAAGGAGAAGACACATACTGCTGCAGCCCTAGCATTCCCAACCTTGTATACAGTATAGAACTTTATGGCTCGAGCTGCCCATTGGATGCAGTTTCTCTCTCCCCCCCCCCCCCCCCCCTCCCTCTCTCTCTCCCTCTCTCTCTCTCTCTCTCTCTCTCTCTCTCTCAGAACGGTTGTGCTGGCCGCTACGCCTGAACCATGCTGAAGTGATTATGAATGAAAATGGTGGTTTCAGTGGGGGAGATGTACAAGATTTGTGGAGCGCTGAAGAAAGGATCTGAGAATAATGATGATGTTAATTCCTTCATTATTATTTGTCAGGGTCGTTTTAATGGATTGTGAAAGGGGGAGCAGAAGGATCGAGCGAGCAGTATGGTATGGTTAGAATCAGGCTTGTTTGGAGGGTCTGTAGGTGGGTGCCCTGAGGCATGGTATATATAAAAGCATATATTCAGTATATATGTTTATGCATGTATGGACGTATATCCATCTCAATCCTTTCTGGCTCAACACTGGTCCGCTGTTCGGTGATCGATTGAACTGTCTAGATTGGATTGGATTGGATTTTATTCGACTGGATTGGATGAATCTTCTCATGAATTGCATCCAAGTTCCAGCATATGCATCCAGAGGATTGTGCACATTAGCGAGAGACCAGCTATCGCGTCTCATTCCAGGCTGGGAAAATAGTAGTTGTGACAAGAAATCTCAGATCTGTCAATTGCACTACCATCCATTTTGTGTATTGTCAACTGTGGGTAAAGCTGTCATACAGGCCCACGTTTGCGATTTTGTTCATATTCATGATTCACTCAGATTCAGTGAAATGGACTCCATTGGGTCCTTATGAATGAACCGTACATGTCAAGCGGGACGAGAGTTGGGAGTGGGAAAAGGGAAAAGAGGCAGGCAATGAATAACTCGCCAGGCTGCTGGATGAACAACATCAAATGTTGGGCAGAATCCTCAATGATGATTTTGACTCTGCCATGAATAGGCCTTATGAATGAACCAGCTCATTCTGCGTGTGGTCTTCATGTC
>BFEA01001010.1:252663-267249 GCA_003427395.1 Chara braunii
TGAATATGTTCGACTCCCCGTGAGACTCAACCCGGACACGAGATAGTATTCCTGTCTGCGAAAGACCGGGACCGAGAGTCAGTCGAGATCCAGGATTGATTTAATCCTCGTATCGGAAGATCTGGCCGGAGCACTGTTGTTGGCAGCAATCCTTCCGGCCAGTACGTACCAGGGCCTCGACCACAAAATGTGCACAGTGGTTCTATCCTTCAGGAAGAAGCCTGACCACGGCCCTGGATTTTATAAAGTAAATGTATCCATGTTGCGTCGGGAATCGTTTAGACGATACATTACGGAATGCTGGGCGTTTTGGCACACACAAAAACATCATTTCCCATTACAAACTAACTGGTTTAATAATGGTATTTTTTACCTGGGGAAAAAATGCCAAGAATTTTCAAAACAGTTCGCAGCCAAAAGTTATCAGCAGGAAATGGAGATTCATCAGCAACTACAACAACTCGAGCAGCAGGACTCCGACTTCCTCGGCAACAATGCAGACAACAACCAACAAGAACAACTGAAAGCGGGCTCACAGACGAGGATTTTACAACAACGCCTCCAATCCTTTGCCTTACAACGCTGGGAGGGCATACGTATCAGGGGAAGAATGACACGTCACGAAAAGGAAGGTTCCATGGATAAGAAATTCTTTAGTATGGCCCAGGCACGTAGTATGGGGAGAACAAGGATAGAAGCATTGTATGATCCACAGTTGGGACACACAAACGTGGTGACCTCCACTCCCCATTGCGCACAGATAGCCAGAGGCTTCTACAAAGACTTATTTACCTCAAGGTGCGGTCAGAAAGGGGAGGAACTAAGGACGAAGGAAATTGCATAATTTTTAAACCCGATGACGAAATCCCTGACAGGCCTGCAAAAAATGCATCTGGATCGTCCCTTGACCAAGGATGAAATCAGGGCTGCAATGATGCAGATGGATGAGGAAAAAACCTCGGGGGCAGACGGCCTTTCGAAGGAGTTTTGGGAAACCTTCTGGCCCCAAATGGCCCCCGACCTGATGGACTTTTACCGTTCAGTTTGGGAGACAAGGAGTATGGGGGAACTGGTGGGGCAAGGCATCCTCACCCTGTTGCATAAAAAAGGCGACGTGATGGATATTAGAAATTATCGACCTATAACTCTCCTCACTATCGTCTATAAGATGCTGGCAAAAGCCTTGGCCAACCGGTTAATCCCGGTTCTCGATCAGATCATCCACCCCACAAAAACTGGCTTTATTAAAGGCCGCAGGATCCACGATAACATCCTTCTGGTCAATGAACTTCTTAAGCTAACCAGGCAGGACAAACACAATGCGGCCGTGGTCTTTATTGATTTCGAGAAAGTGTATGATCACGTTGACTGGCTATTTCTGGATAGTTGCACGGAAAAATGAACATAGGTCCGGTTTTCCGCCGTTGGTTTAAAAATTCTACACCGCAATGCGACTACAAGCGTCCAGGTCAATGGCACACTAGCGCCGCCGTTTCCGTTGCAACGGCCAGTTCGCCAGGGCGACCCTCTGACACCCTTTCTGATCATAACTGTGGTGGAGGACTTGGCTGCGACCTTCCCGCAAACAAGGATCTAAGGAAACTGCAGATTTCGGCTATCCCCATTTGCTCGTTGTTTGCAGATGACTTGACGCTGATGCTAGACGCTACTAGTGAAAACATGGAAGAGATCAGACGACTCTTTGATAGGTTCACAGCAGTAAACTGAGGCCATAAAACCCTGGGATGGTGGATTCACCATCAAGGGGTGCGTCCCCCGGAGTTGCCCCGGGTTAAATGGCTCCCGGAGTCGGCCCTGGTGAGAGTGCTGGGAGTTATGCTAACAGCAACAGGAAGAGATCAGACGACTCTTTGACAGGTTCACAGCAGTAAACTGGGGTCATAAAACCCTGGGATGGTGGATTCACCATCAAGGGGTGCGCCCCCCGGAGTTGCCCCCGGTTAAATGGCTCCCGGAGTCGACCCCGGTGAAAGTGCTGGGAGTTATGCTAACAGCAACAGGAAGGCCGACATCCAGCGATGAGTGGATTCTCAAACCTACACTCGAGAAACTGGCGCACTGGAATGATCAACACACCTTCTTGATTGGAAGGGCGCTAGTGGTAAACAGTGTTGTTTTGGCCGCCTTATGGTACAGATCGGCAATATGGGCCTTAAGTAAGGAAGCGGTGCGGTCGCTGAAGCGACAAATAACAGTGCTGCTATGGAGAGGCAACAGTGAACTGCCGAATGTTATGAGCAGGGTGGCCTGGCGGTCGGTTGTACAACCCAAGGATAAAGGGGGCCTGGGGATCTTGGATCCCGCTACCCAGATCACAACACTCATGGTACAATGAATTAAGAGGATGGTGTTTACAAGGGACCTTCCCTGGTATGCCCTGGCGCTGAACCAGATCGCCCGCGTGGCTCCACAAGCACCGCAAACGGTTGACCCTCTGCCCTGGCTGGAAGATTTTTTCTGGTCCATACCAAGAGACCCCCGTACAAACCGGGCTTCAGGCAGGGGGGCGGTCCGCGGAGATCTGACAAAAGACGACTTTTGGATCCGTTGCCTGAGAGCTTGGCGCCAACTCCCGCTTCCAGATAAACCTGGTCCAACCCGATGGGAGGAGGTAGCCAGACAACCCTTGTTTGGAAACAGAAAGATTACAGACCGGAATGGAAGGGTTTACTGCAGTTCGGCCCCCCCATGGAACAGTTGGGTGAGGAAAGGCATAATCAGAGTCAACGACATTTGGGATGCAGAAAACAAGGACTGGAAAACAGGCCCGCAGATGAGGATGGCACTGAAATATTGCCACAACTTAGAAAAGAACTTGGAACAGCTGATCTTCGCAATCCCGCTGGATTGGGTCCGCATTCTGCGCAAGGGCCCGAGACTAATAGAAGGGGACTGGGTGGCCCGGGAGACCCGGAGAGTGTAGGGAGTGTCGTGGAGGTACGCGCGAACGAGACGTTGGTAAACCTTTTCCACAAAAAAACAGACAACCTGCTAACCAGTTATACCCGGAAAGTGATGAGATGGTACCAAAACACTGACCTGCATCGGATCAGAGTGTTGCATGTAAAGGATGACTGGATAGCATACCGGTCGGAAACCTGGTTAGCAGACCTCCCCCTTTATCCGGAGGAGTGGCAATGGCCGCCTGCGCGCAGAACCCAACCAGCTAAAAACGTAAAACTACTGAGTTTGTCGGCGAAAGTTACGTACCGTCTACTGCAGCCCAGAGTAAATTTGAAAGATATCGTGAAGAACCACTGGAAATCTCATTTGAATCTGGGGGACAATGCCATCCGCCCCATTCGGTGGTTCGCCCTCACGCGGTCTAGGCCTGCAAAGCTGGCCTTGTTACAATGGCAGATAGAACACCGCTGCCTCCCCACTAATGATTGGCTAATCGACCGTACGCACCTGGAAAAGACAGGTCGGGCGTTCCAATGGTGCAAGCCCTGCTGTTCGGCGTTTCCCTCCAGAAAGATCCCAGAAACGATTGAACACATATTCATGCAGTGCCCGGGGGCTGTCCTCACATGGCGATGGTGGGACAGAATCTGGAGCTGTCTAGGTACCGGCTCCCCATGGCCGTGGGACTGGAGGGCAATCTTATGCGAAACTTGGTCCTCCCCCTCAGGCAGCACCTTCGAAAACAATATGTTCAAAATAGGAAGGAGGGCTGTCATATGGGCAATATGGAGGAGACGATGCATACATGTCATGGAGGGGGTCCGCATAGTTGGGGAGGAAATGACGGATATGTTGAAACAATTCGTTCACCAAGATCTCAGGGTACAATGGCAGAAAGTCAAAGGCCAACTGGATATGCTTCAGACACAAAAAGACATAAAACAAAAGATCCAGCAATTTTCAGAGGACTGGCTGGGCAGCAACAATGGGGGTAGGATTGCCTTCATCGAGTGGGACAGCAGAGGCGGTCTGGAGGACAACAGGAACAGCAAAGAAGGCAACCGAGAGATGTTCAAGAGGGACTACTGCATTCGCTTCAGAGACTGGACAACGGTGGACCCAAGGATTCCACTGCGGCCGGCCTCAGACTTCCCTGATCCCTTTTCCCCTCATCCGCTGGCCATGGTAGACATGCAATGGTATAGGATGGAGTGAGCACGTCAGTGCAAAAGCAGGAGTTATCTAGCTATCTGGAATACTGTTTTCTCCTTGGTTCCCCTGTCTAGAATACTGAAAGGCTTTTTTCTCCGTTTTTTCAGTTAAAAAAGAGGAGGTGACAGTATGTGGAGGCAAGGCCTGTCTGAAGGGTTGTTGGACCGACCCCTGATAGAGAGAAGGTGGGACTAGTGAATACTGCAGATAATTGGCACCGGGTCCAGGGTGAAGAGGTTCCCGCCCCTCCAACACACAGAACAAAAGGCAGACAAGAGGGCACACAGGGTATGAAGGGACTGCATACATCCATTAATAGAACACGGATTGCACAGCAACCACAGGGGGACTGCCGTAACAGGGCTGGGCATAGGGATAAGGGGAACTCCGATAAGGGGATGGGTGACATTAGCAGTTCCATGGGAAAATGGAGCCTTGGGATGATCAAGGCACACAGCCCCAGGAAATCCACAGTCACCAATCCAAGTGTTCATGATGTATACATGGGACGCTGGACCCGTTTTCCAGCAGGTGTCGCGCCCCACCAATAGATGGAGCAGCCCGACAGGTAAGCCCTCAATCTTGACGGCTCTTTTACCGCCGCCAGGATAGAGGGATATCACAGGGCTTTATTCAAAAAAAAAAAAAAAAAAAAAAAAAAAAAAAAAAAAAAAAAAAAAAAAAAAAAATATATATTAAAAAAAAAAAAAAAAAAAAAAAAAAAAAAAAAAAAAAAAAGCAGAAACAGCTTCCATGGGCTTCGGCCACGGGCACCAAGAGAGGAAGACTCTTTGTTTGGTTGTTCTTTGTTCTTTTGGCCCACACTCGGCTAATATCGAAATGTGCACAATGAGAAATGGATGAATCCTTGAGTAGTAAGTACATGGAAAGTTACGTCCAGAGACTCCTGTTTTTCCTGTGAGAAATGAAAGTCCCTCAATTTTTCCTAAAAAAGCAGAAGAAGAACATTCGTTCCTATTGGAAGAGGAGGATTCACTATGCAAAGATTTGTTGGGCCTCTTTTCGTTTGCACATGTGCGCAGAGTAATCAAGTGGTTCATACACGAATGGGAAAAAAAAGAAAAACAATGTATATTTTCATGTTCTAGCGGAGGATTCAGTCTTACAGTGTCATTTGGAGAGTATTGAAGTGAGTTTTTTATAAATTTGAAATTGAATCCTTGCTAGAAAATGGAAAGATACACTGACATTGTTCTTCTCTTTTGTGCACGTGAACAATAGTGGAGTGAGGCCTAACTCGGTGAGAGGCGGGTTCTGGAGCATGTTATGTCCCCTCTTGTGTCTTTTGCCAGCCAAGTGCCGGATCTCACATCTTTAGTTTTTTTTTTTTTTTTGTAGCACTTGTCATAGTTTTTTTTTTCCCTCTTACTTTTTCCCAGTCAAGCCATTTTTGGCGATCAGAAAGACAACAGGCTATCATGCAGGTGTTTTGATGATTTTTGCAAAAAAATATTAATGTAAATCCCTTCCTGTTGTGTGCGTCCGGCTTCGAGCGAGACCTATGATATACGGTCTACACTGGTCCTCGTCTTAGGAACCTTCAATTAATGTGGTTCGCAACAACTGCGAGGATTTGGGTCCTCGGCAGGCCTAAGGGGTCCCCGCCCTAAGTGAAGGCGGGCTTAACAAATCACGAGAGACCCTCGACTGTCAATTTCGTATTTGGGGTCCAGGCAGTTGTGACGCGCCAGTTGGTTGAGGGAAAACACAGGCGGAGCAACAAAGACATTAACAGCCTTCCGGGCCTTTCCAAAAATGCAGGCAGGCTCTTTCCATATAGGAAAGAGCTCGCTGCCTGGAAAAACATTCGCGCACTTGCATGCTAGCGGCAGCGCTGCTGGAGCAAACGCTTGTGGGCTGCTGCTGGCGCAGAAAGGCAAGGTGCAAACATGTGCGGTCGTGTGTGAGTGAAGGGCGCTGCTGAGGGCAGCGCCATAGCCCAACCTCCATAGCTGGATGGGCTTGGACTACAGTGAGGTGCAGGGGTGGTGTTCGGGTGTACAGAGGGAAGACGTGGGTGTAAGTCAGGGGAGAGAGAGAAGGATGATGATGATGTGAGGGCACATACCTGTCTCTTATACACATCTAGATGTGTATAAGAGACAGGCTGAGGGCAGCGCCATAGCCCAACCTCCATAGCTGGATGGGCTTGGACTACAGTGAGGTGCAGGGGTGGTGTTCGGGTGTACAGAGGGAAGACGTGGGTGTAAGTCAGGGGAGAGAGAGAAGGATGATGATGATGTGAGGGCACATACTTGGTATCGGCGATGGTCTGCTATGGGCGACATCTTCAAGTACTTCATTGGTTGCTGATGTCAAAAGTTGCATTGTCAATTAGTAGGTTGGTTGTAGCTGTGTAGGGAGTAGGCTGAGCGTTGAGCGCCAAGTAGGGAGATAGGCCTGGACACATATGTTGGTGGTGGCGAGAGCAAACACTCATTAACATTGGTTTTCAGTGTTACGATTCTCCTTTGGTGTCGTATTGGTGCAATGTTGCTTTCTGGACACTGTAATATGATCTGACTTTCAATGCGATTGTGCAATCTGATTATTGTCATCTCGCTATTACTCATTTTCCTTGCACAACAATGATCTTGCAAATAATAAAGTTAAAATTAAATACATCACATGCATATCATGCTTGTCAATTAAGGAATTTGAGAACTGTGATAAGATCAACAAAGAACATAACATGAAGCAATGCCAATGAAGGCAAATCAAGATAGACTGACTCGAGAAGATGAGAGTTCATAATAGTCTCAAGAGTACACGATGTAAGACATGATCAGTGTATCTCACTCCTCCCTCAGTCTTATCCTCGATCACAGTTTCTTTGAGCATCTAACATCATGTCTCTGTATCTTTAGAGGGTGGTGACCTATAAATGAATTGTCATATGAGACAACCGACATCTGAGAATGGTCAGTCGAAAACAAGGATTTTCAAAAGCAAGAATCTTGATGTTTGTCCACGCACAGTACTCCGTCCATGCTGAAGGGATATATGACCTACATAAGATCTCTCTCCTCATACCCATACGGCTCCGTCAGTGCCTCAATGTCAATTTCGATCGGAGAGATGTATTTTTTGTCCAAGTCCACGAGATCTCCCCCATAAGAACCATTGCAGTTGTTGAATGAAACAAGAGGTCAGGGATAATCTACATACTCCTTGGGACCAAAGTTGTAGACCAACTTTTTCTTCTCAGACTCAAGTTGAACAACAAGTTCATCAAGGTGAGTTGCTGCGACAGTCAACATTGAGTACTCATGCGCCTCCTTCCCTTTCGTGATGTAGGGCTTTAGATCATACACTGATGTTTGAACGAACTGAGTAAGAACAACATAGATGGAGAGTTTCTCCTCTTTGAAACCAGTGTCACTGATATAGATGTCAGGTAAGATTTTTTTGAAAGCAATCCGGTTAAGATAGTTCAAGACTGACCTATCAAACTGTATTAATGAGAATGACAATTACAAGTCTTCCTTTATCATCTTTCTAGCTTGTTTGACATTCTCAAATTAGGTAGCTATGTTGATTGTCACACCGTTCTGATCCTAATAATACACAATCTACTCAATTATGGTATGTCTCTTGATAGTGTTAAGTGCTCTCTCTCTCTCTCTCTCTCTCTCTCTCTCTCTCTCTCTCTCTCTCTCTCTTATTCGACTTTTGAATTAAGCAATGTACTAATGTAGTATGTCTTTAATTTCTCATTTATTTGTTTTTGTTGTGTGTTGCATGTCACTCATAGGACATTTCTTCTTTCTTATCTTCAACTTGAAATTATATTACCTTGCACCACTGGGGGGTTTAATCATAACAATTTTTTAATTCTTCCTTAACCGGTTTTTTTTGGCTCAAGTGGGACCAGGCTCTGGAGATTATCGTCTAGGTAACTCGATGCTGACCACTAATAATCTTCCCAGAATGGTCTATAGTCTCAATGGATGACGATATGTTATGCAACTTCTCATCTGATCCGTGAAAGTAAATATAGCGTACTCGGTGATTTTTTTCATATTTTTTGGTTCAAGAGTTCGTTTCCTCGGCAACTTCGTATAGAATAAGACATCCTCAACGACTTTGTCTTTCCCAACCTTCCCATTATATCTTGGTAGAGAGAGTGCAAGGGATCACAAGAGGGTCCCTGCTGTACATGTTTTTTCCCTTTCGCTTTACCAAGATTTGTCATTGCCTGAATTTGTTAAGAAAATAGTGTAAACTCTGTTCGTATTGCAGTCTCGTGACAAGGTTGAAATTATTGTTGGAGGAGTCGTGTTGTTAGTTGTTAAGAGTTACTGCTGCGACCTTCTATAGTTCGTCGGCTAAAAAAGTTTCAACAAACAGCCTGCAAGTTTGCAACTAAAACTCTCAGGAAACTGCTTGCTGCAAAAGTTCAAAACAAACATTGGTTGCTAAAACTTTTTGCAATCCGTTTGCTGCTGAAGCTCTTAATGGGGACATGAACCACGTAGTTTTCAAACATAATTTGGTTATGTATTGTCGTCACTTTTCTGCGGGACTGGAACCTATTCCGCACCACTACTCATTTATTACATAGAGTATTACTGAGCATTGTGTCATTTTATATCAACATAGGGGTGTTGCCAAGAACAACCTCTTTTCGTATGCATCACAAGGGGTGCTACTAACAGTGCACCGATTCGCTTTTAACACGAAGTGTAGTCGAGCGGTACAAAAAAAAAAAATTGATAAAAAGTCAGACTAAGTTCACAAATTTTGACAAAAAGAATACTAAATAAAACAGTAGTAGCTAAAAAAGCACCACAAATTCTATGAAAAATAGAGAAAGTAGAAGTTAATTGTGGCTTATAAATAGTAATATGAGGTGATAATGGTCGATTGATTTTCATGTCAATTTACTCTGATTTTGACTCAAGGTGACAGGATTCGAACCTATGACCCTCTGTACCCAAAACAGATGCGCTACCAGACTGCGTACACCTTGCTGTGTTCAATTGGTAATGCAACTAGCTCACTAACTAAGACTGGATTGACTGGCAAGACTACTGACTGTTTCCCTTCCATTTTCATGTACTATGGAAACTCTGACGCTACACTTTGTGCCGGCACACGGACAAAAAAGTTGAAGGGGTTCCCGAATTTTCTTGGTAGAGGCAACTTCGTTGCAGAATGCTTGTTCGTTTTCAGCACAGAGTGCGACTCATGACGATCTTCGCTTAAATACTGAAAAAAATATCACTGGCAGCAATCTCCGTTCGAATAGGACACGTAGTATCACTGCTCAGCACTACTCGCAGTCCTTGTTAGATTACAATACTTTTTGTGACATCCCTCATTCAAATTCTACAAAGGGTACCACTGACAGTGAACGTCGCCTAAATTATAGTCAGGGTACTGCTGACAGTGAATTCAACTCAAATATTACACAAGGTAGTAGATGAGAGAGACTTACCATAAGGGCTCAAGTGTTGACTCGCTCAAAGTAGCATGCGAGATTACAATCCGTGTTAGATGTTTGTTGCTCTCTTATTATGCTCTGTGAGACTTTGACTTATCTAACCAGTCCAAAACCGTCACAATTTTAAATTATCAATATTATGAAGATGCAACTTTGAAGTTCATTTCAATCAAGAATTTTTAATATCTCTAATTTTGAAGGTTAATATGGAAATTTATTTCTATGTAAAAAACTTGGTCACATATATCCTCAAATTGGAAGGACATTTCCAAAGCCTATAAAAAAAAACTAAAAAAACATAAAATTTGACCCCCAAACCCTAATTCTAGTTTTCGACCCGTTACTTAGGATCGGAAAGTGGGGATCCCGGTTAACCAGTTATGTGGCCTTAAGGGTATTTCCAAAAATATGCTTTAAGATGAAAAGAGCGTATACTCACAATAGTCAAATTTATGGGGATATTTTCGAAATTTGCATGGAGTCAAAGTTATCGTATCGAACTTGTCAGGGATATTTTTGGAACTTATCAGTACACAAGCAAGTCTTTCATTAAAGTTAGGTATGATTTTTGTACTAATGAAAACCAAAATGTCTATCATGAAATGACAATGATAAGAACAAACACAAATGGTTGTATGTCCTCTTTGACCTTCTCATTCGTGTTTCTTTCTCTTCATAATTCGATCCCTAGACAAACTACTAATCTTCATCAAGTAAAAATTGTGCTAAGAAGTTTGCAATTTTTCTCAAGACATAACTTCTCTTGCCCATTAGTCATAGGAATAGAAGAGTAGAAGATAAGTTGAACGACTTGTGCATCTCCCTGTTCATTACTTCACTCTCGCCAACTTCACTTATTAGTAAGTGTGAAAACGCTCTCTTTTCTCTTTCGTTTTCACTTTTCCATTTTCACACCAACCTTCACTAATAAAACGAAAGTATCTCATCTCATTGGATACGGTTTAGAGTTAATTAGTAACAGCTCAACCAATTGGGGTTTGCTAATCAACTTGTCAAATGCCAAACAGGTTTGAACAACCCATACTCTTTAACCCCAGAGACAATAAAGAGGTCAAAGGTAAGAATTCAGACAACGGGAAAACTTGAAGGTATTAAATGAAAGCGACAAGAACTCATTAGAAGGGGTTCAAAAAGAAAAGGGAAAAAACTGGCAAGAGGGTATGATAGTTGCCTAATTTGAAGAATATGCTTCGAGGCGTAACATGATATATCCAAGAAACCAACTCCTTCGTGCTCATCCTTCACTGTAGGTCCAATCGCAATATTAATTACCCCTATCCAAGAAACCAACTCCTTCGTGCTCATCCTTCACTGTAGGTCCAATCGCAATATTAATTACCCCTATCTTCCTGACTCATACCACTTGAGTCAAGTAGAGAGCATATGTGAAGATGGTAAAATACAAGACGTCACAGTAATTTTTACTTTAAAGATGGCGAGTTGACGTCCATGTAATATAATAAGAAAATCTCATTTGAAAACGCACGTAAATGACTAACCATTTTCTCGAGTACTTATTTTATCAATCCTTGTCCACTTGGCTATGCGTTATAAGACATAAAAGGTCGAGTCAGCGACTGGCCTTGAAATAGAACACAAGTGAAATGAAGATTAGCAGTTGATGACGTCGACCATTTTGAACACAAACTTGCCCTCGAGCCCTCTGACAGTAGTCGTCAATCGAGTCCCTCTATTGCCACCATCCACATGACCTTCTCACCTCGATCACAATGATCACCTAGAGTTGTTGGCCTCGCCACTTCAAATGCAGGGAACGGAACGATGACAACTCGAGGATAAGACAATGGTTGTGGTGAGGCAATAGCGAGCTAGACCGCACCAAAGACAAATGACATCAACCTTGCTCTTGAGCGATCTTGTAGGTTGATCTGATCTTAGAGCTATCTCACTTGCTGCAAGAACTTTCTACATGTAGGCGTCTTCGATCCACAGCCTCATGGTCCGTTGTCTTTTATCACATCGCCATGTCAAGAGGACCCGCACAACAAGAGTAATTAACCTCTCACATGAGAAAAACAGATGACGTCAACAACTACTTAATTCTTGTGCGTGCTCTCAAGGGAATCTGATCTCGGTTAACGAGGCCAATCGTTAGCACCCAATATCTCACACTCGCCCACTCTTGGTCTCTAGTAGCAGCACCAAGGCCTCAACCGTTTTATGACAGTTTCCATAGGCCAGCGAGATGGCGAGTAACACAAGTCACACAGAGAAGCAGTTGATATCGATCAAACTTGCTCTCTTAACCATTAATGATACTCTTCTGGAAGATCCCGACTTCGAGAGCATGTGCATACCACGCATATCATGCTCCTCCCATTCACACTCAGCTCTTAACTCTCCGGGAAAGTCAAACTAGATAATTGACGAGGGCATGGAGACATACTGTTGACATCAACAGCGAATATACAAGTAGAGTTCTCGCGTAGGTCTGACTCCAAAGTGTCCATACAAGACACCAGTACCCAGCACACTCGCTTCCTACCACACCCTGACGAAGATGGATCACATGTTGGCAGGTGACACAGGCCACGCAAGAGAGCAGCTGACGCCAACAATAGGAAGCACGCGCATCTCTCACAAGTGTCTCACAAAGGTCTCAATCGAAGTCTGACTTCGGTTGACACTTCTCTCTTGCTAGTACCCTGTATGGCGCGTCTGTTCTCTCTGCTTGACCGTGACCCTTTCGCCCGCTGTCGGTATCCACCTCACGGTCTCAGCTGCTTCGAAGTGAGTCCACCGCTGGCTTGTCTTCCACTGGCTCACTTGGTCCAGACTCCAGACCTACCAGGTGGTCCTGGTATGGCCCAGGTCTTCGCTCATGTCCACATCACTTTCCTCACTCTCCGCCGCCTAGTCGTGGTCCAAGTTCAGCTATGCTTGCTCTGTAGTAGTCATAGATGACTCCGTTTCGTGGTAGGACACTGTTATCTCCAGCCTCTCCGAGACCCAGTCCTGCGTACGCAGTCTCTCTGCTCTGTTCTTACCCTCCGTGATAGCACCTTGCAATTTCTCGTAATTTCTCATGGATTCCTCTCTTTCTCCCTCAACGTTAAACCTCTAGTACTTGGCCCATACATCGGCTGCGGCGCTTCCCCATTAACGCGCCGCGGCGTTTAGGCTTTGGGCTACCGGACCATAGTGGCTGGAGGCCGCAGCCAACAAAAACAAAAAAGTGCATCAGCGGTCGGTTCTACTTGGCACGCAGGGTGCTCAGAGGCTCGGCTTCCGTAGCCGGGCCAAGTACTGGTGGTTTAACTTTCATCTTACCTTCCTCCCCATCATAACTCAAGATCACTGTGATCTTGGGACCCTCGCCAGATATTGGAGACCAACGTACACTGTATCTTCAGACGTCTGGTCTATAGCCAGCCAGTCCTTTACGACTCGGATGGGCCATAGCCGCTCTCCAGTAGCTAGCCCCGCTCTCACTCAGAACGTAGACCAGCCAGATAGCTGTTACCCAGAACTAACTCTAAACCTTGCCTAGTGATCTCCGTCAGTCGAAACTGAAGCGGACGAATCACCTATTATACTCACAAGCAAGCAACAGTTTGGGCGGCTATCCTTTATAGGGTTCGATTGTGCCTCAGTCTCCATGCTGTAAACGAGGGACTCAGAAAACTTTTTAAATCGATAAACATTAAATAAAATAAAAGTAAAATATGGCAATATCTCAGCCAATAATAGCTAGATAACATAATCAAAACTAAGGACCCAATGGTCACAATTCAGGCGCGCCTGTACAATCAGTATCTCCAGTCTTTCATCTTATCCTGAAAAGACCACAGACTTGGCGCACGGCGTGGTGCCATAACGGGATAGGCCTCCCTCCTTTAAAAGGAACCATAGGCCTACCAATGGTAGGGGCCCATGTTTGATGGTAAGGAGGGGGCTTACGACCCTCCATTGGGAGTGATAAGCCTCCTCTACCGATGCGGCCGCTGGTACCCTACTTTTTGAGGGTCTACAGTCTACCCATGATACCCCCCGGAAGGTGAGCAGGCCGAAACCCGCACCTGCTAAATGGGGAATTGAAACCTAGCGGGTCAATAAAATTGAAGAGTCGGGGCCAACTCTGGCTGCGACCTTATTTTCGAATTCAGCGAAATAATTGAACCGTTCATTCCCCCACAAAATCACGAGAGGGGAACTAAAATTTGAAGAGACAAAGTTTAAAAGAAAATTAAATCCCACTCATGAAAACATGGCACTGCGATCGCCTGCACCATACGATTTAAACTAAACTAAACTAAACCAATGGTCCGGATCCTGGCGTAGATCGGATGCACGGCGTTTCATTTTTCTCTTTTACCTTTTTTCTTTTGTCTTTTCTCTTTCTTCACTTTTCTTTGTCCCTGACAGTGACTGCGACCTGTACGCTCATCCCATAACTCATGTAGAGGGTGCTCGGCGTGCGGTAGAAAAGACTGCGCAGCTCCCTCACTGTTGTGTCCTTGGGCTGCACGGGCTGGTTGTGCTCTGCTGCACAGTAGGGCGTCTATCCTCACATTGGCCTATGGAAGGTCCAGTGGCAACACCCCCTTTGGTCAGTGGGGATGCTGACTGGGACCAGTACAGGAACAGGCCGTGAGCCGTCGTCCGTGGTACACCACGGGGGATTGGGACACCACACCCTTGCGGCATGTGGAAACAACCAGCTTTGATTCCTCCTGCTGTCAGGGCGTTTCCGTTGGGCCCAGCAGCTTCCTCCTCCATTGCAGTACCAAGCCTTTCCTGACCCGCAAAAGTTGCGGCGTGTTAATAATTTCTTCTTTGGCTGGGCGAGGGAGGTACTGGTGGTTTAAACCACCATTACCTATCCCGGCTAAAGTTTTCGGACGGCCTGAATTCATGGAAGCTGCTGGTACTTCTGGTGGAGGCTGGGCCTGGTTCCCAGCACGTGCTGCTCCCCACGAATAGACTGGAGCTTTAAAAAA
>BFEA01001011.1:136118-154290 GCA_003427395.1 Chara braunii
AGAGAGAGAGAGAGAGAGAGAGAGAGAGAGAGAGAGAGAGAGAGAGAGAGAGCCTAGTTTGGTTGAGTCAACAAGAAGCAGTTTTTGGGTTTTTGCGGGGGGATCGAGTATGAGGGGTGTGTGTGTGGGTAGAGCAGTGAGGGTTGGGAGGTTTTTTTCTGGTAGCCTGCTGTAGAACACCAATGAGATGGAACCTTGTGGAAGACAGGATTTATTGAAGCGGAGCATTTATCAAGATATCTTGTTTCTTATTTTATTTTAGCATCCCCTGTCAAGAAAACGTACTTTACACCTATTATCAACAGCAACTAATGTTACAAAAAAATTGCTTTGCAATTCCTATCGCTTGGATAGTCTACGTCCTTTGGTGGGAATAGCAGAGCATTCCTTATTATAGTTTTATTCAATAGTCTGTCGACTAATGGTAATCACATCGTAATCTAATCTTTAGGCAGGTAATAGTATCTATGCTATGTCAAGCTTCCTATCAGAACTCCGTTAGGAACGCAGTATATGGTCGCAGTGCCCTTCCTATTTTTTGTTGTTATCCACATAGGGTCTTCTGTTGGGGTTACTCTTTAGTAATGTTGCCCTAAAGAGTCTAGCTCTTAGCAATGCTAGAGGTGCCGTACTGGTATTCTGGGCTAAATCGTCTGCAAACCCGTTTCTAGGTTTCACCAGAGCTCTGCGATTCAGTGTCTACTGTGGTCTGGTCGCTGGTCGTTCTCAGGAGGGACGAGTCCGCACTACTGGCCCCATAGTTCGTTCGTAGAACGTCTATTGCGGAGACAGGTCTCATTGGAGTACTCGGAGATGGCGAGCTGACAGTAATTGGAAACTGCATCCTTTCACCCCCGAATGATTTTGTTGTTGCTGACCTGGATGACTTCCTGGTTGTCCGGCACAACTTGTGGTGGCGCGGGAGCATGGATTGCTGCGGCAGCAATCCATTGATTGAGGAGTAGCGTAGCAGATGGTGCCCACGTATGTGGGACAATCTGGGTGGCGTTCCCGAGGAGGGGGTTTGCTGCACCAGGGTGTGGTCTGCGCTCAATTAGTACATGCTGTTCTTGTGCAATGCCATGCTACACCTGTTGTGTTGCAAAAATGTTCTGTCATTGCTGCTGCGCCTCTAGGATGTCTTGTATGTTTGGCTGCCTCTGATCGTGTTGGGGACGTTTCCTCCTTGACTGCCTTCCAGCTTGCTTGTTCCCCACCTGTGCCAGGTTCTTCTGCGTCTTGTTACCCCTTCTGAGGTTTTTTCTGTGTGGTATAGGTAGTGGTGTCATGGCGATACTGAGGAGTTGTTCCCATCTGCGTGCTTGCCTTTCTGCATCAGTGGGTGTAGTGCCATGTGCAGTAGCAGGGTTTGTGAGGGGACCTGTCACGGTGGCTGCATTGACAGTCGTGGATGTCTGGCCATTTGCCAGTGTACTGCTGCCATTGCCGCACAGGGTAAAGAATGTGGTGAGGACCGGTTGTGCGGTTCTGTTGGCGAACGTGGGATCGGTGTTTGTGGGTAGGGGTGGTCGTGTCGTTGAGGGAATTGTGGCAGTAATGGAGATGTTGTGTATTGCGTGAGGTGTTGGCATGCCTATGCCGGGCCACCCGGCCATGTTGGGCAGGTGGGCTGTGTTCCTGTGTGTGCTTGGTGGTGCAGTGATGCTAGCTGTTGCTTGCGGGTAGGCGAGGTTGTGACTTGCGGGGTGATAAAGGTGAGGCATTGTGCTCGTTGTGGGAATGCGTGTTGTGTTGGTTGGGGGAGTGCCTCCTATGTTAGCACTGTAGTGTCATTGCAGTTGTGCGTCGTTTCCTTGCAGTGGTGTTGTGGAAGTGAGGCCAGTGGAAGCGCGGGAGGGCGTCGTGCTTGGAATGACAGAGGAGATAGGTGCAGGTGTGTGGGTACGGTTTGTGGTAGCAGTTGGGGGATTCGGTGATGGTGTTGTAAGTGGAACGGTGGCAGTAGGGGAAGATCCTAATCTCATCTGCCAGCATCTCAGGAGCGAATTGTCAGCCTCGTCAGAGCGTTGGCGTTGACCGCTTGCTACTTGGGCGAGGAGGCCTTCAGCGTTGGGAAGCAGAGCAACAGTGAACTTGTGCACGAAGGAAACTTCCCTGAAGTCCTCGAACCCAAGGATTTCTTCTGCAGTTATCCTCAGGTTTTGCCCGATGAGATGTACGATCTTCATCATGTACTCTCTCATGAAGACGAAGGTAACTTGCGCAAGGATGGCTTTCTTCCAGGATGTCCGCAGCAGCGCCTAGAACTCCAGCATCCTAATCTTGTCCGACGGGGCGTGCGGGTCCAGCCTGTCCAGGTTTCCGATCACATACCAGAGCATGTGATCGAACCATGTGAAGCTTTTTTCGCAGCTTAGACAGTCACACTTCAGGAAGGGTCTCCCAACATTCCACAGTTTCTTGAGCTCGGCCAGGTCGACTGGGAACTTGGGGATACCCTTTTGATGCAGCAGCGGCTTCTTGGGGCACTTTCCTTTCTCCATTTTAGAGATTGGTAGGAAGTCGGCACTAAAGCCAACTCTCCCTGCTGGGAAGTGTATGGTTCCGTTCCTGGCAGCGGTGCGACAGTTGTCGATATCTGCGGTGCTGAGGCCGGCGAGCGCCATATAAGCCTCCACACTGATTGCTGCAGCATAGTTGAAGGTGTTGAGCTTCCATAAGCAGTTATGGACGCGTTGTACAACTTTCTCAGTCCAGGAGCTGGATGCAAGCGACAGGAAAGAGCTGTTCTTGGCGAATTTGTGGCTAGCATCACTGGCGGCAGTGGAGACTTCGGTGTGTGCGTTGTCCCGTCTCTGCGCTTCCCTTTTCTTGAAATACTCTAGCTCCACAGGAGTTAGCGAAATCCTGCTAATGTATGAGTCGGAGAAAGTCTCACTACTTTCTGCAATTGAGACTCATCCGGCCACATCGAGGTGCGAGGAGTCGTAACCGTGGAGGTCGAGAATGACCTTTTCGGTTTTGGCGATGATCAGGCTTAGCTCTCTGTTTTTGATGGCTAACTTCCTGCAGACTTCTGGTATAATTCTTGCAAATTCTTGGATTTTGTTATCTAGCTCTTGTGGTTTTGTCTGCATGACGCAGACGAGAGAGGCCCAGTCGTTGAACGAGAGGTTCTCGACTAGGAATGGAGCCTGGCCGCTCCTTGCTTCATGGACTTGCAGAAGCACATCAGCAGGTATGGCCAGCATTGCGATTTGACAGTGTACATTAGGAGGCTTGAGCGCTGAGAATGGTCTGATGGAGGAGGCCAGCTCCGGGTGCCATCCCATTTGAATACTGTCTTCATCCTGCATGACGTTTTAAGACAGTCCGATAGTCAGTTTATGAAGACAATTGTTATAGGATCAGTATATTACTACTTATATGATCTAAGGTGTCGGAAGGTAACGTCAGGACCTGAAGTGTTGCTAGTTTTATTATACTGTGGATGGAGGGGGAAGGGGTGGGGGAGGGGGAGCTTAGAAGGAAGCACAAATGTTGTCTTTTAATGGGGCAAATCGTTGGGTTCGATTTCACAGTCATTAACTGTGTGGAAACTGTTTTTCTTGCATTTGCAAGTTGGACTCCGCAAATGTGATTTGTGTTCATATTGTAGTCTAGCATCAGAGGGATGGTGGTGATACTGAATGTATTTAGTTTTATTCTTGATGTGTTATTCGCAATGGTTTTTGGTGAGTATTTTTACTTTTGTGAACACAATGTGTAGGATCGGAAGGCAGGTTAGGCATTTTTCTCCGAACTATAACAATCCCGTGCTTGCTTTCTGCTATTTTGGCTGGGTGCAGCTCCGGAAAGTAGAAGCAGTTATTCAACAGGTTGTTCTGAACAAGGTACAACATAAGTAAATGTCGGGGTCGTCGTCATTCCTTGTCTCCTATTGCATAGCCATTACTACACATACGGCATAATCCTTCTCTTGTTACCTACATGGTTTATTGCTCAGTCAGGTCGACCCAGGCATATGCTCACAAGATCAATTAATGATTGCGCTACTCTAAACCGCTGGGATCTGGAGAGGTAATGCTGAGGGGGAGAAGCCTCTGGGCATTGTGGTATCTTAAGAGACTCGGGTAGTTTGGAGGGATGGACACTTAACTTTTGCGACGTTTAGTTTCTTTGGGTTTTGTATATATATATATATATATATATCGTCACAAACAGAACTGCCCGGTAAACCGTAGGCAGAGAGAGAAGCGGGCAACAAAAGCGGGGCTGTGACAAGCTGTTTCGTAAGAGTTTCACCGACTAATTAGGAGGCTGAATAAATCTATATGCTTTTTACACTAACTTGTACTTTTTTTGTATTATATAAGCCAGGAAACGGTCCCAGCGTGCTTTACATATATGCAGGCGACTCCTGATTATGGGTGAGGCATCACTAGCCAGGCTCATATAGCAAAAGAAATGTACGAATACAACCTTATGTTCCTAACTCATCTTAGAATTAAGAACTCAATAGTAGAATGTATATCTGATATTCCTACATCACCATAGTTCTCTTTTTATTTTTTTATTTTTTTATTTTTTATTTTTTATTTTTTATTTTTTATTTTTTATTTTTTTATTTTTTATTTTTTATTTTTTTATTTTTTATTTTTTATTTTTTTATTTTTTTATTTTTTCGGGACTCGGGCCCGGCGTCCCACACAAGATTTGAACAGCCCAAGGCATGCCCCCTGCTACTCCGGCCTGGTGCAAGTCCGGGCTGTGGAAACACCTCTATTCAGAACGCCACCCTCTAGACTAACCAGGTAATGTAAACCAAAAGCAGCTAAACAGTAACTAAACAGTAACACTCAATACGTATACAGTCAACAAAGCAACCAACAAAGCAACTAATTTAAAAAAGTCATTGAAAAGGTAAACAGAGCGAACAGAGAAAACAACCTATTGATCTGTGTACAGCGAGGAACCAAAGAAGCAACTACATCACCCTCATTATATACATCTGTGTCCACACAATGGCACAACAGTGATTAAGTAATCAGAGACTGTGCAGAAAGCAAACGAAATAAACAGGGTAAGCAAACTGTATCTCGCTATTGTTCTACAAGAAGAAGGCTCTAAACGAAAGTTCTGGTGCCCCAGTGGCACCAATTGTGACTGTGACCAATCCCGAGAACCATGCCCAGTGCGAATAGAATGACCCGGGCGGCCTGGCTGGTAGCCTATTATTTTATGAATATATAAAAAAAGGGGGGCGGAATACGTTTGTGTTCTTATCATTTTTACTTTTGGGGTTGATTTGTATAGTGTTGTCTTTAATATTTATTTTTTATTTTTTAATAATTATTTTATTATTATTATTATTTTTTGTAGATATATAAAGAGGAAATAGTTTTTATTAGCGTTTTTTTTAAATTTACTATTACTTTTTATGCTTTTATCATTTTTTGGACTTAATTTGTAAGTTGTTGTGAATAATATATATATATATATATATATGTGGATTATGCGGTAAGGAGGTTATTTTATTTTTTATTTTTACTTCTATTGTTTTATTAATTTATATTTATATATTACTTTTGCCGTTTTTTTTGGGGGGGGGGGTTGTATAGTGTTATTTTTTAATCAATATTACATTTATATATGTATATATATATCGTCACAAACAGAACTGCCCGGTAAACCGTAGGTAGATAGAGAGAAGAGGACAATAAACGAGGGGCTGTGACAAACTGGTCGTCGGAGTTTCACCGACTCATCTTTACCGTAGGCAGAGAGAGAGAAGAGAGGAGGACAACAAACGAGGGGCTGTGACAAACCATTTCGTCGGAGTATATAAATATATATATATATATATATATATATATATATATATATATATATATATATATATATATATATATATATATATATATATATATATATTGTCACCTGATATTAGAGCGCCTACGCGAAAAAAACAGAGAAAAATCAAATAAAATAAATTAATAAATAAAATTAATTTCGTTTTTAATCTTCTTCCTTACCACTCCCCTCGTTCAGAACCTTTTGCGTACAAGGCCGCCCACATGGATGCCCCCACCCCTGTGTGCCATATCGACCAACTTGCACACAACAAAAATGCAAAGAGGCAAAGAAGGGGAAGAGAACAGTCAAATGAAACAAATAAAACAGATCCCAGATGACAAGTCCCATATGCAAGCACCGCCCACTCCGTCAAAGGCCAAACAGCGGGACAAGACTACCCAGGATAAGGCATAAAAAAGCGACGATCCACAGTGTGACAACCAAGAAAATAAAGGAAGACAATCCCGGATGACGATTCCCATATACAAGCACTACCCCGCCTCTCAAATATATATATATATATATATATATATATATATATATTGTCATAAGCAGAGTATATATATACGTATATATCTCGTCACAAACAGAACTGCTCGGTAAATCGTAGGCAGAGAGAGAAGAGAGGAGGACAACAAACGAGGGGCTGTGACAAACTGTTTATATATATATATATACCTGTATATACTCGGGTACGGAGGGGCTATTTTGTGTTTGTATGATCGTCGTCTGTTGTTGTATGGTTATCACAGGTGGTAGTTGCTTGTGCTTATCATAGGTGGGTGCACGTGTTTTTTTTTTTAAATTAGGTATTTCCAATGGTGGACCAATCAGTCTTTATTAAGATAACAAATATGTACTGAATAAGAGTGGAGTGATTCGTTATCATTTATTTTCAAGAAAAAACGGTGTCATTAGCGGGGTTACTAAGCCAAGATATCGTTAAAATTTACGGAGGAATGAATACGGAGACATCAATAGCGGTGATATTAATCATTTCACGTATCATTCCGTTGTTTCGAGGAATCTAAGTTTCTCTAAGTGCATGAGTATTTACATGTTCAGTCGGCTTAACTAAATCAGAATTACAAATGTATAGTGACGTATGCTATATCTACGTCATGCTTGTTTTTGACTCGGGTGAAAAGTGTTCTTTTGGATTGGAAGGAGGTGGCGTACGCCTGAATTCATTTTGTGTACGGGAATATGCAGGGTTGGTACCAAGATGTAAGAAGGAGAGGAAATGGGGGAACCCGTAGTAGCGTGTGGCTTGTTCATGTCTTGCCATCTACGTAGTGAGCGCGCTATTTTTCGAAAGGAATAGGTATAAGTTCAGTCGGAACGAAGGCAACCTATGCTACGTCTGTTCTTTTCTTGAGTGTATATCAGACATTTCGATTGGAGACGGAAGGTGTGCATACATTGTCTTATCAGGGACGTACAAGGGCGAGGGCGAAAAAGGGAGAGAACGATATTGACAATTTCAACTGTTCATAACCTCGTGGGACGTCATAATTTTTTTCAGAAAGCATGTTCATGGGGTATCCACTCGATATGGCAGTGCTGTCTCACTTCCGGAATTTCGAAAGCGCAGTAATCTTTTTTTAACAAGACGTAAAGATATATGTTCATTTCGGGTGTGGGAGTAGAAGCAGTGAAATCATAAAAGGTTGGCAATTCTACTGGCTATAATTGAAGAAGGGTTACGAAAAAAACAACTATACGTAATCAATCATTTCCTCCACATAAGCCTATAAACAAGATAAGACCATATGTAAAAAAAGATAAACCATTTCTTCCTAGAATTACGTATTTCATAAGGGAGAATTTTGAAGAAATTGGAAATCATCGTTCGTTCATTCTTTCTCAGTCGGGCAATGAAACAGGATAGTTTTGTGCTTAGCAGGTCAGATGGGATTAGGAAAAAATCATCGTTCGTTCATTCTTTCTCAGTCGGGCAATGAAACAGGATAGTTTTGTGCTTAGTAGGTCAGATGGGATTAGGAAAAAAGGAATCTGGTGCAGGGCAAGCCCTAAAATCGCCATGCTACAACTGTGCCATGTCAACAGGAGGTAAGATGTGTAACGATTTTTAATTTGGAAAAAGGTAGTAAAAAGTGTATATGAGTCCTTATCTGTTGTCAATCTGTGAATGGGAACGCAGAGAGTGAGAAACTATGCAGTCTCGTGGATGGGCGGACTTAGGCATTACTTTTCTCCATGGTAAATTTTAGCGATCATTTAGTACAGAGCAACCTTGGGAAAGAAGTAGTAAAACTATATGTGTACGTATGGAATTGTAGAACGCGAGATCACGTGGTATGGGAAAGCAAGGGGGAAAATATAAGGGAAGAAAATTAAGGAGACCCTACTTGTTTTATACCTTTTTAGTTACACAACGAGTCATTTTCAGGAAGAACCATTTGCTAAGCCAGGATGGACGCAACCCATCGTCCAGCAGTGTCCTTCTTACGAAAACAGAATTGTATATCAACCTTTTATCGTACGGGAGAGGAAGTGCACATGTGCTGTTAGTTCGGGAGCTTAAGTAGGCGAGAACAGCCAGAACAAGGGAGAAAGAATAAGGATCCTGTAAGGGAGGTGCGTCGCAACCTAAAAATGGTAAAGTCGTGTCTTCTTTACGAAACATCATGTGGGCAGTGGTCGTTTTAATTGGACTGCGGAAGTAAAAAAACCTGTGTGGTTTTGGGAGTGTAACAACAGAGAGCGATATGAGATCAAAAAGGAAACGGAGAGTATATGCAGGGAAAGCAACAGTTGTTCAAGCTTTCTCAGTCAGGCGGCAGGCTACCATTTGCGGAATGAGTAGTTTCATGTTCAACAAGCATATTGAGGTTGGAAAAAAATGACGTATATTCGGTGTATAGCAGACCCTGCTTGTCATCATATTCTAATTGTATCCTACCTTCAATAGTTCAAGTGTATCGTATTTTAATCAGGGAAAGGGGAATATACGTACATCTATATCTTTTGCCATTCTGAGAACGGAAAGGCGAGGAGGGTGATCATATTCACGTGGCTGCGTAGATGGCCGGTTTGTGTGCCTTTAACTCTCTTGTTTTGCGTGTATAACTCGTTTTCAGAGAGGTATATGTAGTATTGTTTGTTTTGATTTATATGCTGTATGGTACCGTTTATTGGTCAGGTATTACCTGCATATTATGCGTTTCGATTTGGCTGCCTAAATCAGAATCATATCGTGTCGTGTGCATGGGTATATAGAGATTAATGCGTAGTTAGTTTATTAGGTATGGAGTAGTTGAAGGACCCGATCCTATCTGAGAGGGCAGGAAATAACAGACGGACAGTAGCAGTTCGATTAGTACATACCGAGGTTCGTTCCCATAGGCATCCTTCTTCATCATCCCTAGTGGAGTCCGATGCTTGTTCAAATGCCAGCATCATATATTGTTTTTCTGACACTGCGAGGGTTTCGTTATGCTCCCTGAACGGCCATCGCTTTTTATAAACAAGTGTTCTGTGTATGTACGATGGTAAAATGCGGAGCGACGTGGTTCTATCGTAAAGAAACGGTCATCTGATCAACAACTTTTAAGCATGAGATATGTGGAGGGTATCGTCCATGCATCCGTGATGTATTTGCATCTAATCAAGGGGCGACCGTTTGTGGAGAAATCTTATCAAATCGGAGAGGAAAATAGGAGTCTATATATATATATATACTAGGTAGTGGAAGATCTATGCATTGTTTTAGTATAAGATTTATCTAGGCGGTGCGTATTTGACGTGTGGGGTTATATAGTACTGGAGAGTAATTTATTTATGCTTATATTGCGCAAGTAGTCAGGTTGTGATGTAGATCGAATGCATGGTCAGTCATTTTTTTCGGAAGCGAGTTCCTGTTTTTACGGATCAGCAGCTAGTAATACTTTTCATGAGAGATCGCACCGGAAGCGATCGATTGTAGGTGCTTGCGGAGGCGCAGGGAATGGCGAGTTTGCCTAGCAGCAGTGTCAGCAATGTCTCAATCCCATAGCTATGGTGTATGTTCTATAGGCGTGCGTGTATGTTTACGATCTGTGTCTGCGTGTGTGGAGCGTAGCACGGGGGTGCTGCTATGTGATGGCGAGAGCAGATTGGGGGTTGGGGGAAGAGGAAGAAGGGAGGGGTGGAGGGAGGAAGGGCGGTTTAGCATGCAAAACTGCGAATAGTTACGGATTGCAGATGTGGCAACGACGTAGGAGATCTTGTCAACTAGGGAGTCGACCCTAGCTTAGCGACTGGATAGATTTTATCCGGGTATGTGGGGGGGGGGGTGTGCGTAAAACACGGCCATCCCGTATTAACGGGAAACAAGATCATACATCTCAGTCATATCGCAACGCAATTTAGTAGCAGTTTAAGCATGGATTTAGTAACCATCAACTCTTTTTAGAGGATGTAGGAATGCAGGAAATGTCAGGGGGGGAGCAGATAATCATTGGTTAGAGTTAGTAGTTAGAGTTAGAGATGGCAGTTGAGACAACCGCTATAGGGGGGGTGCACGCCCTGAAGTGCGCTTTTCGCTGCCTAGCACCCATAGCAGCTCATCAGAGGGACATCCTCTGGCTCCCGTTAGTGGTTAGCAGAGTTATGTTAGCAAATACGACAGTATCCATCACAGGGAGGGTGATTAGGGACGTACGTGAAGACGGAAGGTTGGTGAAGAAGATGCCTCTTCGCCAGCAGCCATATCTCCGGTAGCTCCCGCCTGAATCGGCTCACACGGATTGCAGTCGTGTGCTAGGAGCCTGGTAGTCCTTGGTCAGGACTAGTGTGTGCACACAGTCGTATTTGCGAGCTAGAGGAGATGCTCAACTTCTTAGAAAGGAGGCGGATGCTTGTGATTGCGTGGGGGTTGGGAGGAAGTGTTCGCAGCATGGTGTTGAGCTCGCGGAAATGCGCTCGTTGCGTGGTACGGGAGCAAGTGTATGCATTGCCAGTTATGTATGAGATGTGTGTCATTGTGTACAAAGGGTTGTAGTGTGCCATATGCGTGAATGTGAGTGAGTGTTGGAGCCAATGGTTTTTTTTGTGAAGCCATCTTCTATGTGCGGGGGTTGTGTGTGTTTGTAATGGTTAAGCATAGGTAACTGCAACGTAGTATGGGGTCTGCGTGTTGTGCAGGGTGCAGAGGGCGCGAGCGGGAGAGTTCTTTCCATGTCTGCTTTGCACATTTTTTTGTGAGGTAGCGTTGCGGGTTATGGCGGGATATGGCGTGCTTTGTCTGTTTCGTAAGTAGTCGACAATTTTTCGTTTGCTGAAGTATGGTGGGTAGGGATGTCTCACTGTTGAAGGGTTTTTTTGCGTCGTTCTTTAGGGAGGCGGGTGTCGTTTTTGTTGTGTCTGTTCGCTCAGTTGGAGCTTTCGTGTGAGGTCTTTTTTGAATTTTAGTTGCAGGGTGCTGTCGTATGGGTTACTTACTACGCTCTGTGTGTCTTTTCGTTTTGGCGGGAGTTCAGTTCCTATGTGGCAGTCCGTATACTTTTTTAATGTGGTGGTTCGTGGGTCGCGGAGGTCGACTTGTGTGGCCCGGGGGAGCGTTTTGTGCTTTTGTTTTTTCGGTGGTTGGTGGGGGACCCATAACTTTTTTAACTTGGGTGCCGCTGGTGTTTTTTAAGGGAAGTTTGGTTTGCTTGGGTGTGTGTGTGATGGTGGTTGTTTGTTGAAGGCTTCCCCTTCCGATGTGTGTCTTCGTTGCCTGCTATTGCATTATGTTTCTAGATTGTGGTTTTTTATTTACTTTTGTAGTTTTATTTATTTATTTATTTATTTTTTTTCTTCTTTTTTTTTTGTATTTTTGTATTTTGAATTATTATTTTGTAATTATTACTTTTTTTTTTTTTTTAAACACATTTTTATTTTTATATATATATATTTTTTTCAATTTTTATTTTTTACTTTATTAATTACGAATTTGTTTATGTATAGTGTCATGCTTGGTTTTTATTACTTATTTTTTAATATTATTTTTTGTTTTAGTTTTGATTATACTCTTATTCATTTTTTAATTTTTAATACCTATATATATATATATATAGTCGGTGAAACTCAGACGAAACAGTTTGTCACAGCCCCGCGTTTGCTGTCCTCTTCTCTCTCTCTCTGCCTACGGTTTTTTTTTTTTTTTTTTTTTTTTTTACATTTTTTTTTTTTTTTTTTTTATATTTATATATATATATATATATATATATATATATATATATATATATATTTTTTTTTTTTTTTTTAATAAAAATATTTTTATAATATGTTGTATTTGTTTTTATTACTAGTATTATTTTATTTATTTTAAATTTTAAATTCTTTACTTAATTAATTTTATTTTTTTAATTAAAACCTTATGAAAAAAAACTTTTTGAGAGGGTGTGTGTGTGTGTGTGTTTTTAGCTTGTGTGCTTGTGTGTGCTTATTACTGTATGTGTGCGAGTGTATGGACGTTGGCTAGAGTATATTTGTGTGTGTGTGTGCGTGTGTGTGTGTGTGTGTGTGTGTGTGTGTGTGTTTGTGTGTGTGTGTGTGTGTCCCTTAACCAGGGATGGCGGAAGTGGCAGGGCTGTAATGGGGGGTTGGGGGAAAGCGAGGGACCGGGACAGCAGGATGTCCCGCTATCCCTCATCCTGCTATCCCGCTTTCTCGCTTTCCCGCTATCCTGACGTGGGCCGCTCCCACTACCCCTGCTTCTCGCTGTCCTGCCCCACTTTCTCTCTCTCTCTCTCTCTCTCTCTCTCTCTCTCTCTATCTCTCTCTCTCTCTTTCTCTTTCTCTCTCCACTTACGACGATGGATACTTCAAGGAACAAAACAATAAAATTTGAAACCCAACTAAAATGATTGTCGCGTGCACAAAATGACAACATTTTTTCTTTCTTTTGTGACTGTGTGTGTGCGTGTGCGTGTGGGGTGTGTGTGTGTGTGTGTGTGTGTGTGTGTGTGTGTGTGTGTGTGTGTGAGTGTGTGTGAGACTGACTGATTGATTGACTGATTGATTGATTGACTGATCGATTGATTGACTGATTGACTGACTCACTCAATTATTAACTGACTAATTGATTGATTGAATGAGTGATTTATTGATTTATTGATTTATTGATTGACTTATTGATTGATTTGTTGATTGATTGATTGGTTCATTGATTGATTTGTTAATTGATTTATTGATTGATTGTTTGATTGATTGCTCGATTGCTTGATTGCTTGATTGGTTGATAGATTGATTGATTGCTGGACGAATTGATTGATTCATTGATTCTTTGTGTACATCAAACAATCATTCAATCTATCGATCGATCAATCAATGCATCAGTCTATCAACCAATCAATTAATCACTCAATCAATCAATCACTCATTGACAATCAATCATCAGTCAATCAATCTATCATTCAATCAATCGATCAAACATTCAATCATTCTATCATACATTCAATCAATCAGTGAGTCATTCAACCATTCAATCAATCAGACATTCCATCAATCAATCAACCAATTACTCATCAGAAAACTGAACAGTGAATGTGTCTGTCAGTCACTCAATCAATCAGTATGTCAGTCAGTCAGTCAATCAATCAAATACTAGTCAGTCAATCACACCATCAATCAACCAGTCGATCATTCAATCGCTCAATCAGCCAACCGTTCAATCGATCAATCATTCAATCACTCAATCAATCTGTCAATCAATCTATCATTCAATTAATCGATCAAACCGTCAATCATTCTATCATACATTCAATCAATCAGTGAGTCATTCAACTAATCAATCGATGGGACATTTTATCAATCAATCAGTCATTTAATCATTCAATCACTCAATCAATCAGTGAGACATTATATCAATCAATCGGTCAATCTATCGGTCGGACATTCTATCAATCAATCAGCCAATCGGTTGGTCAATTCTATCAACCAATCATACATTATATTCAATCAATCATTCAGTCTTTCAGGCAAACATTTTATCAATCCATCAATCTATTTATGAATCGGTCAATCAATCAATCAATCAATCAACCAATTAGTCGATCAGTCAATCAATCAGTCAATCAGTCTGTCAATGAGTTAATCATTCAATGTGTCTGGCAATCAATCCATAAGTCAGTCAGTCAGTCAATCATTCAATCAATCACTCATTCATATAATCAATCAACCAGTCGATCAATCAATCACCCACCCTCAGTCATCCAATCAATCAATCAAATTGAATGAATCACTCAATCAATCAGTCAATTAGTCTATCAGGCAATGAATCAATCATATCGTCAATCATCCTGTTAGACAGTCAATCAATCTGTCAGTTATTAAACCAATCATTCAATCCATCGTCCAGACATGTCACATTCCTCATACGTCGCGATTCCGTCGCTTCTTTTCGTGCAGACCCAATTCATTTGCAATGTCGGGGATGCTCCAGGGCATCCTTGCCTTCTCCTGAATCCACACCTTCCGGATGCAACCAAGATGTTCATTGTGCTGCTGCCGAACATGTCGCGTTGGGAGGGTCACCTTACATCACGAGTGATGGACGACGTTTGGGGAGAAGCCCCCGTGTCGAAGGTTCGCCGACTGCTCTCCGTGTGTCACCGGGGGGGCTGGCGGAGTGTACTTCGTTGCCTGGATTGTTGGGCTGCTCTCTGCGAGGTTCGTTACGTGTTCCGGAGGCAGTCACACATGATGGTGTGCTTAGCGCTCCGTTGCTACCATCCCCTCTGCGGCCAGACGGTTGGACTAAGGATTCAGCATCCCTTTGACTCCGCTCTGGACACATCCCCCTGGCCAAACACATTATTCCGATGTTGCCGCTTCAGGGGGAATCCTTCACGATGTTGCCCATGTGGAGGCTTCCCATGGTGGATTCGTACGTCCGGCCACAACTCGACAACGCTCGCCTTCGCGTTCTCGTTCTTCCTCACGTGCCGCTCATGATTGGTCGGACGACGTCGGTCGTGGAGACGACGATGGTGGTGAGCGGTCTTCTGCCTCGGCGGATGTCATGCGACTGTGCGTCAAACCGAGTACTCGTGACAGACTTCGCAGGGTGCGTGATGCCATGTCTACTGTCAGCGGTGCACGTGGACCCATCACCGACGCCATCGATCGTTTGATGCATTGGTCTTTGCCGTCTATAAAGAAAGAGTACGGCGAGGCCGTTGCAGACGCTCTTTCAGCAACATTGCCTGCACGTGTGTGTGACCTGCATTTCCGTCTGGGAGATGTCGTGACCGAATCAGGAGGTGGCATCGATGCCGGGGTTGATTCCACTTCAGACCGTTGCGCGTTTGGGGGATCATTTGACGGTTCACAGAGCTCTTTCTCGAGATCGGACTGTGGTTCGCAGCGCAACAGCAGGGAACGTGGTCGGCCGCGTAGTGCGAGTCACGTTGCTTCCACGCCGCCGCGTGGGCAGGTGTGGTCTGATTGCGGGGACGGTGCTGACCAGTGTGGTCCTGGCCCGGATCGTGACATTGTTTTGGATACGATGGGGTTGTGGAGTGGGGCAGATAAACCAGACGTCGTGTTCCTGGAGCCGCCGAAGTTGATTCAGCTGCTCGGGTTGTTTCGTTTGTGCTGCCCTTGGCATGGAGATGCTTGTTGCGTGGAGGTTGTTTCCATCACGTATCCTGGCCAGTTGTGCCGGTTGGGGCTTGTTTGCAAAAGCCGTTGCAAATGGACGTGGCACTCAACGCTTGTTGGGAATAATGTGTATTCATGTCGATTGCAGCAACAGATGTATCACGCAACGGTTGCCACGGGTTTGACGTACACCTTGCTCGATAACTTTTGCGTTGCTTTGGGCATGTCCTCTATGCATAATCCCACTTTCCACAAGTTTATGCGCAGCGAGTCCGATGTGCAGGAGGGGTGGAATTCAAAGGTTTGCAGGCAACGTGTCCGATTTGCGAGTTGGCCATACAGACGGTCATGCGAAGAGGAGAGCCTGACACTCTGATGATCGATGACCGGTACGACTCGGCAAGGTCCGCGCAGCACTGCAGCGTGACAGCCATCGAGTGTGAGACTCGCCTTGTGTTGGGTGTCCATAGTCTTCGTCCAAAAACGGAGGGCAAAGCGTCCAATCAGCTTGAGGTGCCAGCTGTTGTGCGCCTGCTGCGAGGCTTGCTTGCTAAGGGGTTGCAGATCAGGACGGTTGTGACGGATGACTGTGCAGTGTCGGGTCCTCACCTGCGCAATCTGAATATTGCTTGGCAGAACGACTGCCACCACCAGATCAAGAACATTCGCATGCACTTTTGAAACATCTTGAAGTTGAAGGTGCCGAAGAAATTGAGCAGCCCTCATGATTGCATGTCAGAAGCTCAGTTGATGCAATTCACTCCAGGGCATGTACCTGGTCGCCTTTTATCAAACCGGAATACCCTTCCATGGCTCCAGGGCATGTATCTGGTCCCTTTGTATCAAACCCGAATAGTAGCATCGACTACACTTCCATCAAGTTCCATGGGAACATGCTCTTTCATATGGCCTCTTTTGTGTCTCAATTTGGGCATGCAGAAAAAAAAAAAAATCCAAAATTAACGAAATGTCAGTATATATATATATATACAGAGAGAGAGAGAGAGAGAGAGAGAGAGAGAGAGAGAGAGAGAGAGAGAGAGAGAGAGAGAGAGAGAGAAAATATGTTTCAATGTGGTCGCCCTCGATGCCCTGCACGAGGGAAAAGGAGTAAAGGAGAAGAAAAAGGANAAAAATGTTTCAATGTGGTCGCCCTCGATGCCCTGCACGAGGGAAAAGGAGTAAAGGAGAAGAAAAAGGAAAGCGGCCCTGAGGATCGTTGAACACGACTGCCAACACCTCATCCACTGCTTCCTGCCCCAGCACACAGAATCATCATTAACCAATTCAAAGTGGGTATTGAATAGCCACGTCTAAGAGCATTTTACACTTCCCTGCTCCCTCCGCTCCCTCCTCTACCCCATACTTAGACCCACCACTGGGATTCAAATGCCTCAGACTTGGTAGATACTGCCCGCCTCCACGCAGCTCCATGCGTCGTCTTGAGAGAGAAGAGCAGCCATGATGGAAGATATTGCCTGTGTCCACATGGCTCCATGTGTCTTCCTAACAACAAAGAATGCTGGCACCTTCGCTTCCTCTACTGAATATATTCACTGATGGAGTAACGGATGCCAATATGGATAGTCCGATAAGGGCGTCAATATCAAGTCACAGGACCAGTGTTTTTCTGTTCTTGATTTTTTCTGTGTGTGTGGGAAAGGGGGCGGAAGAAACTCAGGAAAAAAAGAATAGAAAAATCGCTGGCACTCTGCCTGGATAATTAGTTCCTCATCCATGTTGGCATCTATGACTCCATTGGGGGATATATTCCATGGAGCAAGTTCGGCGAAATTTGTGCGCGCTCTCTTGGTTTGTTTTCGGATTTGCAGACTGTGTGGCTTTCTTTTTATTTTGTTTGGGGAAACTACAGGGGAGTCGCAAAAGTGACTTATAATTGCACTATGGGCCAAGATACAGTTTTGAATTGCAGTTCGGGCAATGTATACAACCCAGCTTTCTGGCCAGATAGGGTGCCTGAAGTGCAATTGCAAACTGTATTCTTACCCCTTTTATTTTGTTCCCGCGTTGCAGAAGCGTCAGTGCAGCAGTCTTCTGCTGGCCAAATCTGCATCTACAGACTTGAATTCGTCAAGTTTCTCGCAAGTGAACGTGGACACAAGGTATGGCGGTGTGCATTCTCCGCCCAAGAAACACAACAACTTTGACTCTCATGCCACTGCTATCAGAGAATATCTCCACTGGCATCATTGGCATGGTGATGATGTCTTCCCACAACGCTGGGCAATGATCTGGCCTTGAATTATCTATTCCAATGGGGTTAGGCCGTAGCCACACCACTCTCGAAATGCGCAAAATGAGAATGAACTTCCCGTTAGAGCATGGCCAGATGCACCCGCCACATTTTTGTCTTTTTCACATGGCAACAGTGGTGTGGAGAGGTCCATAGAGAGGGCCTTGCCAAACAGTTACTGTTCTCGAATTCCCAAAAAGAGCCCCTGCCTGCTGTTAAACCACGAAGGTCGAGAAAGCGCATTCACTGCCATTCAGGACCGCCCTTTCCGACGGGTTCCTTCTCCTTCACACGAGAGGAAAGGACTTGTTAGTTGTGCCCCAAGATCGTATCTTACGGACTCGTCTTCTCGGCGAATTCCACGATGCACGACTTTCGGCACACCTTGGCGTGAACCGCACACTCGCACGCCTCCGCCAGCGTTTTCACTGACCCGACGTTCTTCACGACGTCACGAGGTACATTGAGTCATGTGCAGTTTGCCAGCGCACTTTTTTTTTTTTTTTTTTT
>BFEA01001011.1:237691-251363 GCA_003427395.1 Chara braunii
GAGAGAGAGAAAGAGAGGGGGGCCGCGAATTTGCCGCGGCCCTCCGTGCAGATTGCCGCCTCTCTCTCTCCATCTCTCTCTCTCTCTCTCTCTCTCTCTCTCTCTCTCTCTCTCTCTCTCTTGTTTCGGAAGTCGAAAACGGGAATAAATCCTCCCGCTTTCGCGGGAAGATGCATTCTCATCTCTCTCTCTCTCTCTCTCTCTCTCTCTCTCTCTCTCTCTTGTTTCGGAAGTCGAAAACGGGAATAAATCCTCCCGCTTTGGCGGGAAGATGCATTCCCATCTCTCTCTCTCTCTCTCTCTCTCTCTCTCTCTCTCTCTCTCTCTCTCTCTCTCTCTGGCGCGCGCGCGCGGTGTGGCCGTTTTATATTGCGAAAACGAGAATGCATCTACCCGTCTACCCGGGTAGATGCATTCTCGTTTCGCAATAGAGAATGGGAATCCCCAAGCCCGGGCGCGACACACACACACACACACACACACACACACACACACACAGAGAGAGAGAGAGAGAGAGAGAGAGAGAGAGAGACTCTCTCTCTCTCTCTCTCTCTCTCTCTCTCTCTCTCTCTCTCTCTCCGTCGTGTTGTTCTTGAGGTTTTTTTTTTTTTTTGCTTTCGCTCGTTTTTTTTTTTTTTTTGCTATAGCTCGTTTTGCTTCTTTTTGCAGTGTGTGTCATTCCTGGAAGCAAGGATGCCAGCCATTCAGCAGCGATAGAGCCTTCCCTTGGCCGACCCGCCCAAGTCTGCGGCGCATATACGGGAAGGCCCGCGACCGATAACTGGGCCAGGTACTGGTGGACCAGTGGTGGTGGACCAGTGGTGGTGGACCAGTGGTGGTTTAAGAGCGTGGTTAAGGGTGCGCTCTCGCGCTCACGCGAGCTCAAACAGTTTCATAGCTCTTGAAAGTTCGGAAGTTAGCAATAACTTGTCGAAAATAGGCTCGGAGGTACTAGTGGCCAAAAAGAGAAAGAGAGCCTTCTGCCTCTGGAGAGGTGGCCTGGACTATAGGATACTGATGACCATAGATAACAAAGACCAATGGTCTGAAAGAAGAAATGAAAGATATTGTAGTTTGGCCTTGCTCTGCTATACACACCAAAAAACAAAGGGAAATGTTATAAAACGTCCCGACGACTAAATCTTTGTATAATTAATTGTATTCATTTCCCCCCCAATGGGCCAAAGAGTGTAACAAGCCCCAAAATGACTTCTAGTGTCATTTTTGCACCCTGGTTGGGCGCGCTGTGCAAAAATTGTGGGGTGGTGTTTTACAGGGTGCAAAAATAACTCCAAAAGTCATTTTGGGGTCTGCGGCAGTTTTTGCCCGCCATGGAGGGAATGAATGCAAAGGTTTCCTCACGGGGAGCTCTTATAGCTTTCCCAAAAAAGAAATAAATTAACCACTACTGCCCTTAAGGAGTGCACGGGGCAACAATAGGGTTACCGTGGGGGCATGAGGCCTGGGAGAGTTCAGCAGGGAATAAGACAGTGTGATAGAATTTTAGAGTGTTTTGTTAGTGATTCCAGGGGTTCTAACCATTCAAAGGAATTCTGTGGCTTTCCTTTTTGACTTAGTAATTTGTTGTCTCAAGTTAAGTAGCCCAGCACAGTGTCGTACCCCCGTTCACCATTCACGGCCCTGGTGAATGTGGGCCGGTCGGTGGTCACCTATGTGTCCCCCTAGGCCGCGGCCGCCTCGGCCACAGCCAGGTGGCGGCGCGCACGGGAAAACGGTGTGCGCGCGCGGCCTGCGCACGTCGGCCGCTGTCGGCCTGTGCAAAAAAAAAAAAAATCAAAAATTTGGGGGGGTGGTTTTTTATGTGTGACAAAAACAAATTCAAAAATAAAAATAAAAGAAGCATTGATTGATTGTTTTTTGATTGATTGATTGATTGATTGATTGATTGATTGATGGGTTGATTGATTGATTGATTGATTAATTGATTGAATGATTGATTGATTGATTGATTGATTGGTGGGGGAGGGTCCTCCCTCCCCTCCCCGGCACACCCACACACACACACACACACACACACACACACACACACACACACACACACATAGACACACACACACAAACACACACTGCAATGAGCCCAGACGTGATGATACTCGTCAACAATGCCAGTCCATATGATTATCAATCTGCTGATGAATGACAAACAATCGCAAATGTGTGTAGATACAATGAGGTGGGAAATCATGCATAGACGAAGGAGAAAGAGGGGAGAATAGACAAAGGAGAGAGAAGAACACAATGCCCTCTCATGCTTCGGGTCTCTCCTCCTCCTCGCCACCTCAGCAATCGATAGTCCGAACACAAATCTGAAGTCCTCTCTCAATGTGCCACATGGCACGTCAATCTGTCTACATCAACGAACTGGAGAATATCGTCATCAACCAGGTACGTATCCGCGATAACCACAGTCTTGATCTCCTCCCGAAGTGACGAAGAATCAGAACAGTCTCATCAATCACGCAGCCCGCCACATCATCATGTACAGGTGGCAGCAGCCACGTCAGCGACGGCGCGTGGAAGCTGCCACGTCAGCATGCCAATAAGACAATCGCCACCCAGCCACCATGCCAGCCAGCAGCGCTGCGCCGTCCTTCTTCCTATGCGAGCATAGAGCCAGCGTCCAGCCAATATCGCAGCGTCGCAGCTGCATCAAAGTCAATGCGTGACGTCAGCATGCACGCAAGACTGAATGCCCGTCCAGCCAGGAAGTCAACTCTTAAGTAGTGCTCGTGCGGGGTCTGGACCCCGGGTGCTGTAGGCCTACACCGTCCAGATCTCGATGTGAATGAGGGCCGAGATTGGCCAGAAACTGTATTCCTCCCGCCCTGAATGCTGTCTTGGTACCTGCGCATAACAAGTGAATGTATCCAACCAAGGGCCTGGGTGCGGTACCTTTGACTCTACAGTTGACATTGACTCTTGAATTTCCTTTGTGCCGCGTTCGGTCACACAGCCACCTCRCCAGACTCAAGGCTGGGCGTGTCTTGGCCACACAGCGCAGCACAGACAACGGAGTCTGTGTTTTCCGGGGTGGAAGTTCTGAGCCCCCGACTGCTGCTGAACAGGGTTACTGCATTCCTACCGACCCCAATTTGGAGTTTCATCGCAGAAACATTTAATACCTCAACCCTCATTTATAAGCAGAGACAATATCAGGAGCAGATTCAAGGAGTTATTTTTAACTAAACCATCTGTCCTCAGATGGTGCTTGACCCTTAAAATGTACCTTGAATTGCTTCTGGGGTCGTCCATGTGCTCCTGCAGAGAATAACCCATGTTCTAGAATTCAGTCAACTTCATATCCGCCGTCCATATCTGGCGGAATCATAGATGGTCTATGGGGGAATTCATTTCCTTCTACATAAGGTAGAAGCTTGGACGCATGAAAGACAGAATAGGTCTTGAGGTGAGGGGGAATATCAATTCTATAAGACGGTCTCTCTGCATCCCCAATTACTTTCATAACTTCCCAGGGTCCAAAATAGACAGGCAGAAGTTTCTGAGACCCGTTTTCTTCTAATGAAAACTCTTTAGATTTGACCCAGACCAGATCGCCTTCCTTGAACGTTGATGGTCGGCGATGCTTATTAGCTTGTTCAATCATCCGGTCCTAAGCTTTCTTTAGATTCTCTTTTATCTATATAGTGTCTTCTTGGAAGTGGTCCCTTGTCAGTACATCAATGAAACATTTAGGTTTCCACCCTTTATGCAATGCGTTGGGTGTTTGCCCTGTAGAGGTATGAACACTACTATTATATGCACTTTCAATCTTAGGTTAGTTCTCAAACTTCTACTCATACAAATGCTTCTGGCCCAATCGGGGTTCCCTACCATGAGGTGATTTCCTCTTCTCTCATGCTTAGCCCCTAGGGCAACAACATCCTTAACCCCAGCCTGGTACGGATGGGCAACTTAATCCCAATTCCCTAAGTAGCATACGACATCTTGAGTGATTTCCTGGTGGCCTGTGAAGTGCAGAAGAAAACCAAAAAGGCACACAATACTCACGCATAAGTCCTACCTGGTCGTGTCATTCCCCTTTATATAAACATTATCCCCTATTCCTTAATCCTGTTTGAGTCATCTCCTTTGTCTTCTTGCCTCATCTTTTTCTCTTCTTCATCCCACTCATTTCTCCCTTCACCTTTTTGTAATTTTACAAGCAACATTCTTCCTTCCCCTTCTTTTTCTCCTTACAATTTATGCCTTTGCGCTTCACCCTATAATCTTTTAGAATATAAACCCTCTCTCTTCCTCTTCCATCTCTTCCATCGTCACCCAGTCCACAGACCAGAAGTTATAGACCAACCCAAACATGATGGGAATGTCATCCACACAGACCCCAGATCGTACTTCCTCTTTCAATCCCAATCTATTTGATCGGGTCTCACATACATGCGCAGAAGCTGTTGGCACAAACGGTTCATTTGTTTACTCTATCCATTCGTTTCAGGGTGTCGACCTTACGACATGGTTAGACGTGTACCGTATGCCTCCATCAGCTTTTGCTATGGCATACTTGTGAACCTAGTATCGCGATCAGATACAATGGATAGAGGAAAACCATACTCGGTCACCCATCACATCTGAAACTTTTGGATCACAAGTTCAGTTCTCGCTTCTGCGGGTAAGGGAATGAACATAGCATACTTGGAGAAACGATCCACAATCACCATTACTTGACTATTGCCATTCCGACTTTTGGTGAGACTCATGAAATCCATGGAGATAGACTCACCGGGTACGCTTGGAATTGGTAATGGTCTGAGAAAACCAAGTGGATTCTTATGGGAGGGTTTGTTTCTCCGACACACAAGACAAGTACGAATATAGGTTAGTACATCCTCTTTCAATCTCTTCCATTCAAAGCGGTCTCTGACTTCAGCGTAAGTTTTCTTGAAACCAAAATGACCTTCGGCGTCGTGACATTCCCCAATAAGCAGACTTTTGATTTCTTCCCGGTGAGGAATGCACAATCGTTGTTCAATTTGTTCTAACAAGAAAAGCAAACCATCAATTACCTTATAGTCGGGAAGTAGAGTTGGATCTTTCGCAAGGACATCCATGATGGGTTTCCATATAGGGTCAGTGGCATAGCCTTGACGAATTCTATCTTTCAGATCATTCCCAACGTCTAGGTAAGAGACAATGGCACCAAAGAAATCACATCTTCTTGACAATGCATCTGCAACCACGTTAGACTTACCTTTGATAGTGTTTAACTCGAAATCAAAAGTATCAATGAATGCAGACCATCGTACTAGCTTATCAGAGAGTCTAGGCTGTGTCTTTATCCACTTTAGAGTAGAGTGGTATGAATACACGGTAAAGTGTCTCCCTAATAGATAGTGTTTCCAGATGTCTAAAGCGCAGACTGAAGCATATAATTCCCTTTCATACGTGGAATTGGCAACCTTTTCTGATGGCAATCGTGCAGACATAAACTCAATAGGTCTGTAAACATTGTCGTCGTTCTGTTGAAGAACTGCGCCAATCCCATACTCACTTGCATCAGTTGTGACGATAAAGGGAAGAGATGAATCAACAATTTTCATAACAGGGTAGTGAGTCAGAGCATACTTTACCTTTTTGAACGAAGACTCACAATCCTTGTCCCACAACCAGATAGTTCCTTTCTTCAACAGTTTTCTCATTGGTGCAGCGATCAATGAGAAGTTCCTGACAAACTTCCTATAGTAGCTTGCCAAGTCAAGAAAAGATCGTAACTCAGTTACAGACTTAGGTTGTCACCAATCTCTAATTGCTGATATTTTCTTTTCTTATGGCCTGAGGCCATCTTGGTTCACTATGTGTCCTAAGTACAAAACTTCAGACTTAGCGAACTCAAACTTCTTGGGGTTTATTTTGAAGTTGCCTTCTCGCAACTTACTTAACACCAAACGAAGATGTTTCTCGTGTTCTTCTAGAGTTTTACTATACACGAGAATGTCATCAAGATAGACTATGACGAACTAATCCAACCATTGACGAAATAACTCATTCATTGACCGTTGGAACATAGCAGGGGCATTTGTTAATCCGAAGGGCATTACCATAAACTCGTAATGGTCATACCTGGTCCGGAAAACATTCTTGTGTTGATCTGCGGGTTCCACCTCGATCTGATGGCACCCAGACTTCAGATCAATTTTACTGAAGTACTTACATCCCTGTAGTTTGTCAAATAAATCGTCGATGCGCGGAAGTGGTTCGGCATTCTTGACGGTGGCGACATTCAACCCTCGATAGTCAATACGCAGACGTAATTCACCCTCCTTTTTGGGCACAAACAAGACAGGTGCTCCATAAGGAGATAAGCTAGGGCGAATCCATCCCTTGTCAGTAAGATCCTGCAGTTGTTTCTTTAACTCCTCAAGTTCCCTGGAAGACATTCGATAGATAGGGCCCTTGGAAATTTTACTACCCGGGATAATCTCAATGGCGTGCTTTATAGCACGTTCAGTAATTCCGGTAGGTTTCTTCTGCAGATCCTTATATTCAGAGAGAAGACTTTTAATCGTCGGAGGACACGAAGAAGAAGACTCACATACTTTCTTTACCAATACCAACATAACTTCCTGTTCCAACTTTTTCCTAGAAACCATTGAACGGAAAGCTGGATAACTCATACAACAAAAAGATAGACTAGATTCAGAGCCAGACTTATGATATAACTTAATTGGTTTCATTTCAGATTGCGCATCTTTGAGTTGCACAATCTTGTTTTTGAAATCGATGTCCGGGTTGGCTTCCTCGTGCCAGTCCATACCCAGAATGATATCAAAAGGTAGGTTCTTTTCTATGAGGAAGGATAACTCATGCCTAATTGTATTTCCTTCCCTCGTTCGAAACTGATACTTAATACGATCTGCACACTGAGAGACAGTGATCGTACTCTTGTCTGCTAACATAGACGTTATAGGTCGAGACAAGTCTTTTACCTTCATACTGAGATGCAACTTGCGGATTGTTTTCTCGGAGATGTAGGACCTCGTTGATACTGGGTCCAACAATGCACCAACTCGCGTTCGTGCAATCTCAACATCTGCTAACAACAATTCACCCTTCGTCTTTGCTTTTCGAGCCCATAAGCCACGTAAGGCTACCAATTCATTACCTAGCTCATCAAGGGAGTCATCCAGAGAGACAGAATATAAGACAATGTTAGGGCGATATAGATGATGGGCTAAGGAAGAATCATCCTCTGCCATATGAGAAAAAGGGTAGGAAGGGGTCGTAGGCGCCTTACCTGTCCGTTCGTTCTTACCCTTAATCTCTGTAGGAGCAGATGCTACTTCTACTGGCTATTCGCTTTTGGGTTCCGGATCATAGGGCAGTAGGTGATCACATGTCCCGCTGTGCCGCACTTGAGACATTGCGCATTGTCCATGCGCTCCTGCCAAGTCTTACGAGTCATCCCCATTTCCAACCATGGCTTCCCGTCGGCAATGCCAGGGTGTCATGGAAACGCTCTTTGTTTCTTCCCTGTTCCGGTTCTAGGTGGCCCTCCCTTATTGGCCACAACAGCAGTGACTTCCCCCTTCCCGGAGTCACTGTTGTTATCAGTCTCTTCTGTCGGCCACTTTTCCACTGTGTCGTCGTCAAAGACAACAAGGGTGTGGTCCTGGCGCTTCTGTCGCCAAAGGATTCGTTTCCCATTGTTCGGTCTCCCTCCTCCTCCTCCTCCAGACTTAACTACTGTTGCATAGGAACACTTGAGAAGTCATCTGTTCCCTTTGCAGAGCAAGGTCGCGAAATTGCCTATAGTTGTACTTACCGAACTTTGCTTCGGTGACCAAGTGTTCCCGGATGGGCTCAGGCAACGCGCAAGAATAAATGTACAGCACTTGGTTGTCTTGGAGGTTGAACCCTGGAACCTGCAACAATCGATCGACCTCGCGGGACAAAGCCTCGACTGACGTCCAATGCTTGTGACCAATTGATGTCAGTTGGTCAAAGGCCTTGTCGGCCGTTGTCTTGTCGAGAAAACGGTCCTTGGTTTTGGCCAAGAACTGTTTCAGCGTCAGCATATTTGCCCATTCGCCGATGTCTTCGAATCCCGCGACATTGGCCTCGGCCAACACACATTGCTTGGCCTCACCACCCATGCAAGAAGTGGTGAACGCGACTTGGAACTCCGGCTCGACCGGAGCGGTGCTCACGTACGTTTGGATTTCAGCAATCCATAGCAACAGACTTTCTTCTTTCTTATTGCAAAATGTAAAAGGCAACTTCATTTTCACTTTTTTTTTCTTCTTCGGCTTTTCCGGTTCAGCACTTGTCTTTTCCGGAGTGGACTTAGGAGAAGACTTGGAAGAAGGAGTAAAAAGAGAAGAGTGCGATGGAGAAGATGGCGGAGTCAGGGGTCCATTTCCATTGGGCGTTGTTTGAATCTCGGAACGAGCAGTCTTGATTGCATCTCCCATCAACTTCTTCACTTCTTTCTTTTCTTCTTTCTCTTCTTTTTCTTCACCACCCTGTATCTGATTCTCACCGTTCACAATACCAGCGATAGTTCGCAATCCAACAGTAATCTCATCTAACTGAGTTTGCTGTCTGTCAATTTTCTCTTCAAGAAAGGTAAGGTATGTCACAATGTGAGACAACATTTGTGACATGTCAGTCTGTTCGCCTACTTCTGTTCCAATGACTTGTCTGATTTCTCTAACTCTCTGTCATCTTTTTTCTTCCTGTTCTTTTCTTCGGGCTACTTCTTCTTTCTTTCTTTCTTCCGCAGCCAAGGCATCTCTTAGCTGCTGGATATTAGCATCAATCGATGCTTCACTTACTTTTGGTTTTGCTTCCCCTTTCCGAGTAGATTCCATGATCTCTTCTAGTTGCTTCAAAGCCAACTAGTTTAGTGTCTGTCGCCCTTGTGCAATTAGTTTAGACGCTTCTGTACCGGCTGCCACAACCTCCATAGCCGTGATAGACTTCTTCAGACGGTCTTCAACCCCCTGAAGATCAAAGTTATCACGGATGTGTTGCTCGGCATCCGGTCCAGACAAGTGCACTTCAGTCAAAAACTGATTCCGAAGGGCTAACAGCTCTTCTCTCTTCCTATCAGCCTGTCCCCGAGTCTTGAGTGCAGACGGACCTTCCCCAACGGAAAGTCTGATTAGAATAGGAAACAGAAAAGTAGTCACGAATCTTGTCAAAATAGACTGTTGCAAACATTTCTAGAAGTAAGACATCTTTGGAGAACAGAAACAGGAAAATTCGTCGACCAGATTGTTCTACCGTAAAAGAAACAATAATTTACGGTCACCTGAACCAACACACTGTTCTACCGCAAAAGAGAGACAATAATTTTACGGTCACCTGAACCAGCACACTGTTCTACTGCAAAAGAGAGACAATAATTTTACGGTCACCTGACCCAACACATTATCTGAACAGAAAGTTTAACAATAAGGAACATAAAATTTACTAATTTTATTTGCTGTTCGATTTTCAATGTGATGACATCCTACTCTGTCTCAGGTACCGCGACTCCAGGCCAGCATGATCATTAACACACACAAGTAAGCGCACAGGCACACAACAACAGCCAAGACAACATGTAAGTCCGCCAACAATATCAACAATAGTTAGCATTTCCCCCCCCTTGCTGTTACTTCCTCTTCAATCCTGTGTGATCAGCACTCAATCTGACGTTTGGCACCACAGCCACGTCAGTCTTCTAGCCGTGCTGCTTCAGTCGTCAGAATGCAACTCTCACTTAGGCACGATCGTGCCTGCCACGTGTCACCCCTGGCCTGCCAACTCAGCAACTCGAAGAGTATGCCAGGTCAGTAGGTCCAATCAAGATCGTTAACGGGGTGCACGTCAACAATGTATGTTAAAGCCGAAGTCCCAGCCTGCCACGAAGTCGAAGTTCCAGCCTGTCACGTGTATCCCCTGGTGTGCCAAAACAGCAGCACATCTGCCTGCCACGTCAGCACCGTAGTCCAGTCAGCAACATCGATGGGATACACGTCAGGAGCGGTACCAGCGTGCCATATAATGCCACGTAAGCCAGTAATGGAGTGTGACACTGCCACGTCAGCCTGATCTCTCACAACAATGACTAATGGTGAGTCAGCAATGCCACATCATCAGTCTTCTATTATCCATCGGCCACGTCAGCAATACAACACTCTCTACCAATGCCACGTCAATGCCACGTCAGCATCTGACGTGTGCTTCTCCAATCTTGTCCACATCAACCTCTTCGTCGTAGATGTCATCACTTGTCGTTGTCGTAGTCTGTCACATCATCGGAAGTATAGCTCCGATACCAAATTGCAATAAGCCCAGACGTGATGATACTCGTCAACAATGCCAGTCCATATGATTATCAATCTGCTGATGAATGACAAACAATCGCATATGTGTGTAGATAGAATGAGGTGGGAAATCATGCACAAACGAAGGAGAAAGAGGGGAGAATAGACAAAGGAGAGAGAAGAACATAATGCCCTCTCCTGCTTCGGGTCTCTCCTCCTCCTCGCCACCTCAGCAATCAATAGTCTGAACAGAAATCTGAAGTCCTCTCTCAATGTGCCACATGGCACGTCAATCTGTCTACATCAGCGAACTGGAGAATATCCTCATCAACCAGGTACGTATCCGCGATAACCACAGTTTTGATTTCCTCCCGAAGTGACGAAAAAGAACAGTCTCATCAATCACGCAGCCCCCCACGTCATCATGGACAGGTGGCAGCAGCCACGTCAGCAATGGCGCGTGGCAGCTGCCACGTCAGCATGCCAATAAGACAATCGCCACCCAGCCACCATGCCAGCCAGCAGCGCTGCGCCGTCCTTCTTCCTATGCGAGCATAGAGCCAGCGTCCAGCCAATATCGCAGCGTCGCAGCTGCGTCAAAGTCAATGCGTGACGTCAGCATGCACGCAAGACTGAATGCCCGTCCAGCCAGGAAGTCAACTCTTAAGTAGTGCTSGTGCGGGGTCTGGACCCCGGGTGCTGTAGGYCTACACCRTCCAGATCTCKATGTGAATGAGGGCCSAGATTGGCCAGAAACTGTATTCCTCCCGCCCTGAATGCTGTCTTGGTACCTGCGCATAACAAGTGAATGTATCCAACCAAGGGCCTGGGTGCGGTACCTTTGACTCTACAGTTGACATTGACTCTTGAATTTCCTTTGTGCCGCGTTCGGTCACACAGCCACCTCRCCAGACTCAAGGCTGGGCGTGTCTTGGCCACACAGCGCAGCACAGACAACGGAGTCTGTGTTTTCCGGGGTGGAAGTTCTGAGCCCCCGACTGCTGCTGAACAGGGTTACTGCATTCCTACCGACCCCAATTTGGAGTTTCATCGCAGAAACATTTAATACCTCAACCCTCATTTATAAGCAGAGACAATATCAGGAGCAGATTCAAGGAGTTATTTTTAACTAAACCATCTGTCCTCAGATGGTGCTTGACCCTTAAAATGTACCTTGAATTGCTTCTGGGGTCGTCCATGTGCTCCTGCAGAGAATAACCCATGTTCTAGAATTCAGTCAACTTCATATCCGCCGTCCATATCTGGCGGAATCATAGATGGTCTATGGGGGAATTCATTTCCTTCTACATAAGGTAGAAGCTTGGACGCATGAAAGACAGAATAGGTCTTGAGGTGAGGGGGAATATCAATTCTATAAGACGGTCTCTCTGCATCCCCAATTACTTTCATAACTTCCCAGGGTCCAAAATAGACAGGCAGAAGTTTCTGAGACCCGTTTTCTTCTAATGAAAACTCTTTAGATTTGACCCAGACCAGATCGCCTTCCTTGAACGTTGATGGTCGGCGATGCTTATTAGCTTGTTCAATCATCCGGTCCTAAGCTTTCTTTAGATTCTCTTTTATCTATATAGTGTCTTCTTGGAAGTGGTCCCTTGTCAGTACATCAATGAAACATTTAGGTTTCCACCCTTTATGCAATGCGTTGGGTGTTTGCCCTGTAGAGGTATGAACACTACTATTATATGCACTTTCAATCTTAGGTTAGTTCTCAAACTTCTACTCATACAAATGCTTCTGGCCCAATCGGGGTTCCCTACCATGAGGTGATTTCCTCTTCTCTCATGCTTAGCCCCTAGGGCAACAACATCCTTAACCCCAGCCTGGTACGGATGGGCAACTTAATCCCAATTCCCTAAGTAGCATACGACATCTTGAGTGATTTCCTGGTGGCCTGTGAAGTGCAGAAGAAAACCAAAAAGGCACACAATACTCACGCATAAGTCCTACCTGGTCGTGTCATTCCCCTTTATATAAACATNCTGCTGAACAGGGTTACTGCACACACACACACACACACACACACACACACACACACACACACACACACCACACATCACACACACACACACACACACACAAAATCAATCAAGCAATCAATCAATCAAAGCAAATCAATCAATCAATCAATCAATCAATCAATCAATCAATCAAACCCCTGTTTTGTTTATTTGTTTTCAATTTTTGCATCTTATTTTTTTTTGAACACCTAATTTCCCTGCAAAAACCGAAATTCATTTCTTAAAAAAATACAGCACAACTCAGGGACCATATCCCTCATGATAAAAAATGACAAAAAAAACATTCCTTCTTTTCTTTTTATTTTTTAAAAATGTTAAATTTTTGTTTAAATCGAATTTCGTTTTTCATTTTTAAAAAATCTTAAACGAAGTCCGACTCCAAAATAAAAAACATAGGATTGTCGGGTTTTTCAAGCCCTACACCCCTGTGTATAGATATATGTATTTCTTTTAACGTATTTTTTTTGGGGGGGGGAAATAATTTAAAAAACAGGCCGCGGATTGGGCCTCATGGGACGCTGGGACTGGGCCTCATGTAGCCGAAGCCAGGTAATGGCCCTGGTATTTCAAATGACTTGTATAATTGTATAAGGGACGCTGGGCCCGGTTCCCAGCACGTGTTGCTTTCCAGAGTCCCCACCAATAGACTTAGCATTTGTCCGGAAAACAAAAAAAAAAAATACGAAGGAGTGCACGGGACCCAGCTGCCATTTGGCTGGGCATGGCAATGAAGCTGGTCAGCATGGTGGACAGGAAGGGCCAGACTCAACATGTTTGAAGAGTCTCAAGGAGGAGGCACTACAGCTTGCCCATGCAAGCAGGGAAAATGTGGGGGAAATTGGTAGATGCAAGCAGGGAAAATGTGGGGAAAATGTGGCTCAGCTCTACTAAGGGTAGGGTAGGGATATAAGTCGCTCCGGCTAGTCTGAGTTCCGCCTAGCCTCGGTTAAGTTAGGGGTAGGATGGAAGGATGTGTCAGTGGGCCCTGGCTTGCCTTGCTTAGGCACTCCTGCTGGGTAGTCTCTCTGAATTGGGCCAGTAGAAGATTGCAAGAGCCTGGGGTCCGAAGTTCCCGTATGGGCAAGGTTCGTCCTGCTCCGCTGGCACTAGCGTTGGGGGGTTGCCCCAGCCTTGATGCTTGTCACTGCTGTCTGGTCCAAGTTGACAGGGCGATTGTCCTGACTGCTGCTCACACTGAGGTAGGATAGTAGGGACAGGGGGACCGGTGTGCTGGGAGTGTTAAGGTGGGGATGCGTAGGGTAGGTAGGTGGCCTATCTGTCACGACAACCATTGGCTGCCCCTGCCAGCAATCACCGCCTGTCTGGTCCTTGGCCTCTACAACA
>BFEA01001011.1:251446-262159 GCA_003427395.1 Chara braunii
AAGAAGAGAGAAAGACAGGGCCTTTCTACTAGTCTCATCACATGCATGCACAAAGGACAGAAAATCTGTCTGCGCATCTTCCCATATTTTCTAACAGAAGATTCATCCCCCTCTTGCACATTTGACGAGTAAGGTCCGTGCTGGCGTGGTTATAACTCATAGGAAGCAACAGAGACAACAACAATGGTAACATCAATAAAGAGAAAACAAACAGAGAGCCTGAGAGAGGATATCCAAAGCAGGAACCATAGACACCATTGTAATTTGTAACATTACAACAGCAGGTTCTGATCAAACACTTTTCTCTCTGTCGCTTGAAGTCCCTTCCACCTAGAGATAGATAGCAGGTCCAAGGACACTTCAATGAGGCAGTCAACATGCTGAGCCTATTTCTTCAGTCCGTCGAGCCCCACTCTTTCACTAGTCAGCGAAGTCGGCGCGCTACACATGACAGCTCCATAATTTGGCTCTAATGACCCTTTAAGCCTTGAACCACGCCTTGCTCCATACGTTGGCTCTAGTATTGGCTTGATCATCTGGTCTGTTGTAACTACATACACATGACAACTGGCAATCCCCACCTATAAATCAACAACTTCATCAAGAGGATTGACTCACGGTTAACCATTTTACTCATGTTTCACGCGAAGTCAAAGGCACAGTCTCAGCTTCTCAAGTGTAGAGCAGAGAGTGTGTTACTCTCTCTCTCTCTCTCTCTCTCTCTCTCTCTCTCTCTCTCTCTCTCTCTCTCTCTCTCTCTCTCTCTCTCTCTCTCTCTCTGTCTCTCTCGCTCGCTCGCTCGCTCGTTGTGTGTGTGTGTGTGTTGTAACATACGCTATACACTCAAAAAAAGCATGACTGTGCCAGACTGCTTGGTCGGACTTTCACTGACTCTTTGTGCGTGCGTGTGACGAACCGATTTCCGCACCGCCCGATTTCCTGTGTGATTGCGATGAGGGGTCCTAAGCTGGGAAGGTTGGGCCAATTACGGGAGATCGGGATCGGTGGGAAATTGCATCAGTGCCCTTGTTTCTTCGTCTTTTTTGTCGTCTCTTTTCAAAAGGTTGGGTTCAGGGCCGGGTGAGTCCCGGGACGATCGAGTGATTGATTGGTCGGTTGGATGGCTGGCGCGCCATCGTGCGCGCAAATAATAAATGTTGACGTCGCTTCTTTTGTTTCGGTTTTGGACTTTTGGGCGCGGACATCGCGCGGGAATTTTGCTTCGATTTTGAACTTTCTTTTTGAATTCTTTTTCAGATCTTGCCGAGCCCTGATGGCTCTCGGAATTTCGGACTTTCTTTTCGGAGTTTGTGCTTTTTGCTTTTCGCATTAGATTGGAATTTAGGAATTTTGTAATTAGGATTTTTCATTTTGCCGCGCAGCGCCTTTATGCTTACGCACTTCTTCATGCGGCTGCAACGGAATTCTGATTAGCTGGCGCCTTTAATCGTGTGTGTAACTGTAATTTTGGGCGGGCGCCAATGTAACTGTATCTTTTCTTCTTGTGATTCGCATTTCCCGCCCTTCTTCTCTTTCCTTTCGCTGAGTTTTGGTAGTCGTGCTCTGCATCATCATATCGATGCGTGGAGAGTGGCTACATCCCCCACACCGCGATTGGGCCATGCAGAACGTAGGCGTTCCTTCTCTAATCTTCCTTCCGAGTCCTTGTCATTCTGTGTTCTTCGCGCATGCATGCACGCTATAAATTCCGGCTGCGCGATTAGTTAGCTCTCTTAACCAGCTGTTGGAAGCTCGGGGTTGCGCAATCAGAGAGGGTTGGCACACGAGCGCAGTAAGAGGTGAGTAGAGCAGGAGTCGGGCGACCCGACGAGCTGGTGCCAAACGCGTGGGGTTGATGCAGGCCACGACGGACTGTGGGCGCGGGCGAACCTGACGGGCGCGGGACGACTAATCGGGGTGATGGCTTCGTGGGTTGGTGCGCCGCCGTGCACGACGACGGACTGTCCGCATCGGAGAGAGAGAGAGAGAGGAAGAGGGAGCTGAGGTTGATGGACACGGATTTGTTGTTTCTTTTATCTTTTCTCCCTCCTGTCTCGTGTATATAAATTTTGATTTCGGCTCCGGGTGATTTGCCCGTTCTGTTTTTCAGAATCTGGACTTGGGTTTTGGCTCACACTTGTCTTTGCGATTTTCATCTCAGATATGTTGTGTGTAGGTGTTGATGAATGGATGTCAACTCTGTTTGCTGATTCTTATGCCGATCCTTGCCTTTGTCTCTCGTCCTGATCTACTCATACGAAGGGTAGGAATTTTGCATAGTCGACAATGCTGTTTCCGATTTTGCTTGTCTTTTGATTGAGCTGTTATGGTTGTTGCATCTTACATGCTCGAAAATTACAGAGTGATTAGGCGATCGAATGTCTGTTGTCCCGCGAACGCCGCGCGAGGACCTGTGTAGACCCCCGTACGAATACGGGCCGTCCGTACGTACGACCACATGAGGCCGTACGTACGGGCTCATGTGGTTGTACGGGCCGTACGTAAGGAAAAAAAACAAAAACAAAAATTCAAAAAAAATCTGAAAAAAAAAAATGTTATGCAAAAAAATAAACTGAAACACTTTTGCCTCAGGTTCATATTGAAATTCGTTACCAAATTTGAGATATAAGAAAAAAACGTTTTTTTTTTTTTGTTTTTTTTTTTTTTCCGTACGGGGCTGTACGTACGGTCGTACGGCCGTTCATACGGCCGTACGTAGGACCGTACGATAATCCCCCCATACGTCATACGGAGTGTTACACAGGCGAGGACACGTGTACGCACAATCCGACCTGCGCATGTATACATATCCCCGTACGTTGATTCGTCAACTCCAGAAAGGACCATTGATTGTAGGAATACCGCTTGATACGGCCATCAGGGGTCTGCGACGGAGCGATCATCCCGTATGAACCTGTGTAAGTGCGACTTGACTCGCGTGGCTCGCACGTGCTCACACGTGGTGATCGCCATCGGTACGGACCCACCCGTAGGCATCTCACAGCTCTGCGATGACATAATGACACGCTCCGAGAGCTCAGAGTCATTATTATACGACCCGGATTACTTCACCCCGTGGATAGAAGAAAGCCTTCGATAGAGATTTCCCTTTCTAACAGAAAATCGGTTGTGTCCTAGGGAGTTTCATTGCACTACCACCAGCGACCCCGGTGCTCTGATTTCCCCACTTCAGACCACACCCACTACCTTATCTCCCTTAGTTGGGGTTCTCGCGTCATAGACTCCCTTATGATGACTACAGTTAACAGCGACAGGGTAGCAGGTCCCCTTCTCCGATATGGATCTCACGGTGGAGTGCGAAACTCTGCTCTCAAAGATCCAGACCGGGAAAGGGGCCCAGCTATCCACCACTGCTTGCTTGTAAAACATCATATGGTGTGTACAACCGACATTCGGAACTGGTCGCTGAGCACCTGGTGCTACGCCAAAAGAGTTCGTCAAGCGGCCGCGATATTCCCCGCGATTGCTCATTTTGGGGTTCTCGCGTCATAGACTCCCTTATGATGAATACAGTTAACATCGGCAGGGCAGCAGTTCCCCTTCACCGGTATGGATCTCACGGTGGAGTGCGAAACTCTGCTCTCAAAGATCCGGACCGGGAAAGGGGGCCAGCTATCAACCACTGCTTGATCGTAAGGCATCATATGATCTGTCCATTACATCGACATTCAAAATTGTTTGGTGAGCATCTGGTGCTACGCCAACAATTTCCGAACACGACCGCGAGGTTCCCTAAGAGTGCTTTTGTCACCCCATAGCACAGACCGCCGACTGTTTGGCACTGCGGGAAGGTTATCAATTTCTTACAACGCGGAAGACTCGTGATCACTTCCGTCGTCTGTATGCGTGATGATGGTGCTCGGCATTGCATACTTGACACTATGGTGGTGTGTGCTGCAATTGTCTAAATCTCACGGGATTTAAGTGTCTCGGATGCATCCGACATAAGAACCTGCGACGATGTGGACTTGCCAATATTTACCTGCATCATTGTATCGGATTCATCCGACTCTAAAATCAGTTACATATTTGCGCACCCGCAATTTCTACAACATGTCTGATCAGTGACGGGCAAGGCTTGTAGTCCGGTTCAAGGCTGGCTGTGCACGTCTAATGTCGTGTCCGATATTTGCTTGCGTCGTTGCGTCGGATTCATCCGACTCTAAAATATGTTACATACTTGAGGGCCCGCCATGTCTACACCATACATGTAAAATCGGTGCGGGTCAAGGCTTGTCGTCCGGTTCAAGGCTGGCTATGCACTATTTTTCCGTTTCGTTGCGCTGCCCTCTATAGTGCTCCCCAACTACCGGACGCATCTCTGTCGCTTTATTATTGCCAAAGTCCAACAACTGTCTCGGCTGCGATTTGGGTCAACGTCTGTTGCTCTGCTCGCAGGGAAAAGTGGAACGCTTCTCAACACATGCTTCACTTATGTGATACGACGACGGTCGATCAAGACTTCCCTCCCACGCCAGCTTGCCTTCCTTTACGTTTTCGGCAGGAATTGGCTGGGAAGGGATTGGTTACGGGCGTTGGAGTTCCGAGCAATGCCGATAGTACTTCTTCTCGACTCGAACCATGTGCTTCCTCTGGAAAACGGTCACGTGACTCAAACACTCAGCATCGGCAGAAGAGAACACAGTTGTCTACCACCACCGCGCATTCGTACATCTGTCATGACGTGCTCGAAGACCACATAAACACTGGAAGCGGGCGCCAGTTTCTTAGTGTCGATTGTACATCCAGAGTCTCTTCAGCATGTTATGAAATGACCGACGTTGGGATGTCGAGCTCCATACCCGAGGGGAATCTCGGTGACTGTAGTTATAGTGGGACAGAGTATGTGTGTAGTGCGAACAACTGCACTACTGCTGGTTCATCCTTGAGAGTTGCCGATGGGGGTGATAGGGTTTCCTTGTCTACCCCTCCGCAGTGCCAGGAGAGTCAAGGACCGTCCACCGATGGAATCACTGAGTACTGCTATTCACGAGATAGTCAGAGCTCACGCTGTCTCTCCGAAGAGGACCGCCATATACGGTACATTTTGTCGGCGCCTATGCCCGGTGAAAGAAGACCCTATTCTATGGCAAACAGAGAACCGGCCAAAAAGACACAGCATCGGCGAGCTATGGGCAAACTCAGAATGCAGTCACTTCAGGCAGTGCGAGGGATGCTCTGTTGTAGGCGGATGTGTTGCGCTGAACTGACAGCCGAAGATGTCAGGCCGGTGCGGGAGGCATTCTACTCGAAAAGTTTCACGGAAAGGACGAAGTGGTGGTTGCAAACCATACATGACTTCACGGCTATGGAAGGTGGTGCTGAGCGGGTCAGGCCTATAGCTTGCAAACGGAAGATGTGCGTGCAGGCATACTGTAACATTCTCGATATTTCTCGTAACACATTCTATGTCTACAAAAGGATGTACGATAACGGTGTTGTCGTTAGGGAGCATGGGCACTCGGGCTTGTCTAAATTATCCAAAAAAGTCGTCACAATGCTTGCACTGTTGAAACGATTCATCGACGACCACGCCGATAGTATGCCGAATGACATGGTCTGAAAAAACGGAGTTTGTCGTCCTCGCCGTATGATTCCTACGACATTCACAAAACGAGCAATTTACGAATCATTGCGCTCTGATCTTTTGATGTGTCACTCGGAAGTTGTGTCGGAGTCGACTTTCTACGCTATGTCGAGAAAGCACTTCTGGCACGTGAGTCTAGCTATGTCCAACACATTCACGAAATACGCAAAATGTATATTCTACAAGCAGTGCATTGCTAAGTCGAAGTACGAGAGGGACCGTAAGAAATCCAAAGATAGGATGCGGAAACATCAAGAGCTGCAAGTCAACCACAGGCTAGACTATAGCCGCTGCAAAATGGATTCCATCTTGCGGCAGTCCGAGTGTCTCTGCATCATTATCGACGGCATGGATCAAAAGAAAACTACCGTACCGCATATAGGACAGGCTAACTACTCGAAGGACTTGCACCACGAGAGGATGATGAAGACTGGTCTCACGACCGTTCTGGTCCATGGTCGGGATCCTTCTATATATGTTTACACATATTTTCCTTACTACACACATGGCCCCAGCAGTACGGCGACGTGTCTAATGCGGACTCTTACGGAGATCCAATCCAGTGGGAAACCTCTACCGCCGTTTCTTCGTATTCAAGCTGACAACTGCTTCAAAGAAAACAAGAATAGATTCATCTGCGCATTGGCAGCACGTCTTCTGAAGTTCAGGATTTTCAAGGAAATAGAAATTGGTTTTATGATAGTTGGACACACGCACACAGACGTCGATGCCACGTTTAGTGTTTTCTCCAAAAAACTCAAGGACAATGATGCCTACACAATGGATGAGTTGTTCCTTTTGCTAGAGCGGTCTCATAAGACTCCTCCGCGGTGTATTTTTCTTGATAGGATAGCAGACTGGAGAGGTCTTATTTACCCGCATGTTTCAAAGCGCATGACAGGGATTTCGAAGCCTCATTTGCTAAAATTCTACATGATAGGTGATAGTCCCGCTATGTCATATAAAGAGTATTGCACAAACGCTAAGTGGTTGCCTGAGGAAGGTCCTCTTTACTGGTTCAAACAAACAGACAACGGTGGTTACGCTGGTCCGCAGCAACCTTTCGATCCTCTGCCGGTCCAACCAACGTTCCTCGACGATTACAAAAACGGTTTGGATGGTGTGAAGAGGTTTCTGGAAGTTTATGAAAAAAAAAGAGAAACTTGGATGACTTTCCGAGACGAAGAGGTGACTAGAATAGATAGGGTTTTTCGGTTTTGGGAAGATCACGTCAAACACGAGGGGGACATTATCGACAACAGGGTACCTTCGGCAACCATCACGGAATTCTGGCCAAAGGCCACCCATTACGTTGAAGACAGGAGTTCTTGCTCTGATTCGGATGCATCCGAATTACAGCGAGAACCTCTGTTCGTGGGTCTTCAGAGGGACAAGCCTAAGGCGAACTTTGATCCTTTCGAAGATGTGCATGTCGACAGTTTTGTCATTATGCAACCATCAGACGAGGACATGCATCCAGGAATGCCTTTTTGGGTTGGCCCGGTTCGCAGTGAAGTTGACAAGAACGAAGATTCGCCAACTTATAACCAATTCAAAGTGGAGTACTAGGTTCCAATCGGAAAAGCGACCACACTAAGAGAATTGTATGCCGACGCCTGGGAAAAAAAATGAAAAAAAGCTCTAGGACACGAGGAAGAGTATCAACATGTCACAACCGTTGCGTTTTCTTGGATGAGACAAACGAGGACGAATGTCTGCGAGTCCTCCAGAAAGTTTATCACCGGTCTTGTGATTCCTCCAAGTAAGAAAAAATGCAACTCCCGCCCTAGAAAACGACGTTGGCGCTCAAACACAAAGCGTTTCCGGAGAAGGGAGCGGGCAGGAGGCTACCTCATCGAGAGTGTGATGGTTGTCGTCTTTTCGTGAGGAGAACGTATTGCCATGCTGGCGTGTGCACACCACGCTTGACTCCATGAAATGCATCGCTTAATGATTTGTGCTCTCTGGGTTACGCGCCTCAAATCAACAAGAGTTCTTCATCAATTTTCGACATTGACCGTGGGGGCGTTTTGGTCTTCGTAGCATGACCTCGGGCTTTCGATCCTGACCTTGATGTGACGCTTTTATTGTGACTTTTGTCTTTTGCAGTGTGCAGACTTTCCTCTTCTGACGTACTTTGAAAACATGGATGAGATTTTGGGCTTTATTGAAATAAAAGTCCCTGGACGATTGGCGATTATCACAAAGGGAGGAGCGTTTCCTTTTCAATATGAGAGAATTTTCAAGATCGTAGCGGGAGGACGGACAATGTTTGTCATCATGGTGAGGTTTACTGATCTGAGCATTTTCGACATGCGCATATATGAGCGTCGGGGGGAAAATTGGATGCGAGGAGATTTTACAAGAGCTTATGTAAAAGCTTCAGAAGTTCTTTTCGCCTTGAGACGTGCTGTGCTCGGAGCAGGGGGTGACATTGAGGGTTTCTCGTTTGCAATTACGGAGTTTGAAGGTCTGCCTCAACCTCCAATCCCGGCTTGCATGGTGGACGGTTCGACATGGGAACCGATAGTGAACGCTCTGCAAAGAGGCTTCTTCTGAAGACTTCAACTTTTTAAGACTTTTCGTGACCAGTCATACGTTTTTGGAGTTTTGTGTAACTATGTCGGATTTGTGAACATTTCCGTAGTACAGTTATTTTTTGTTTATTTTTACTTTTCACCAGTTTGAGAGACGAGTCTCAACACTTCCCAAGTTTTGTGGTCGAATGTTACATTAGTTGAAATTTGCACACTATGAAGTATTAACGAAAGCCACGATTGCCGACCCTGGCTCATGGTCCGTTGTGGTTCAGATGCATCCGACCCAGAGAATAAGGATACTGTTACGACAAGCAAACACAAGAGCGTCAAGGGGGAAACTAGATGCTGGGAGATTTTACATCATCTTATCTGCAAGCTGTAGATGTTCTTGTGTCCTTGAGACATGTTGTTGTCATGGCCGGGGGAGACGTTCTCGGTTTCCATTACGGGGTTCGAAGGTCTGCCTCAACCTCCTATCTCGGCTTGCATTGTTGACGGTTCAACATGGGAACCGCTACTGAACGCTTTGCGAAGAGGCTTATTTTGAAGATTTCAAGTTCGGGACACTTTGGTAACGAGTCTTACGTTTTTAGAGTTTCGTTAGGATGTCGGATTTGTGAATGTTTTCATAATGTAGCCTTTTTCAGAGATAAATCTCGACATTTTCAAATTTTTGTGTTAGAATGTCCGATTAGTTGAAATTTTCACACTGTAAAGTACTGAGGGTTTCTGATTCATCCAGCGTCCTCGCCTTGCAAACTGTTTGGTTGTGTAGAATGTGGGACTCAGTTTTGCAAGGTTTAGTTCACATTTCATGGCGTAGTGGGTGTTCTTGATTTGGATAGCCTTGCCAACTCTTTGGTTAATGAAAACTTTTGAGGTAACCGTCACGAATTCACAATATTGGGACCATATAACTGTTATCTGTTTTTACTGCGTACTTCTCATTTGTCTCGACAATGGTTGTGTGCTTATGTAGGCTGGATGTCCCGCTCTGTTTTTAATTTGTCTTCGCTTTTCAATCTGATTCTCATGAGTTGTCAAATGTCTTCAAAATCCAGTGCGATCTTTCAAAATAAATATAAGGTCCTTGGTCACTTCAACAATTGATAATCTGTACGCAGTTCGATTCGGATGTATCCTACGCATTCGTTTGAGCCTTCTCCAATGCCCAATCCTCAGATGATAACGTCTCTACATAATATGCTCCCCACCACTTCACTCCGTACGATGCCCGTTTGTTTTGAGAAATGTTTGGTAAAGTGATAATGTACATGCATCCGCCATGTAGTTGAAATTTAAGACTGATGGTTATTAAAGTTCTTAAGGGGTTCCCAAGGGTGCACGTTTTTTTGTTAACATACATCATTTGATCTCGGCGAGGACAGTGGCGGAGTGGTGGGCAGCATTGGGTAGGGATGTTACAAGTTCATGGTTGCAAGGTCGAACCCGGCAAGCGGCAAATGATAACGTCTCTACATAATGCTGCCCACCACTTCACTCCGTCCGACGCCCTTTTATTTTAAGAAATGTTTGGTACTAAGCTATAACTGCTTCTTCGAATGATAACATATTGGGCTATGATCATAAGTTCAACCTTTTGATTGAGTGAAGGATATTTAATGAATGACGCACGGTTGATAACATAACGGATTTTCTCCATCCGAATAATGAAATATTTGATTCGGATATATTTTACTCATGTGATTCGGATGTATCCTACTCATCCTGCTTGTATTCAGTTAAACTTAAAAAATGAGTTATTCTTGTCACTCCCATGCACCCTTTAAAGCCTCAACGAAAACCTTTTTCGGGTCACTCATATGTGTCCCTCACAAGGCGAAACCTTCGATATGCTACGTTCATACTGACTGTGTGCCAGTTTAGTAAGGATGTATCCGACTTCAGTAATTGAACTTTTCGTCTTGAAACAAACTAAATGTGTTGAGGATTTATCCATTGAATAGAGACTCTTATCGTCGTGTACGAATGTATAATGACCATCTTCTTTCGTCAGCCGTGTATACCTTTCGAGTTCCTCGAACGACAAAAGTACTATTTAAAAAATAATGTACTATTTTGATGAATAGCATGTTAATACGAATCACATAGTGTTTTCCGCATATAAAAGAAATTACCCAAGTCTACCACGAAAAAAATTACACCACGCATTGGAGAACATTCGATCCGTACAGAAAAAGAGAAGTGTTTACAAAAAGAATCTCCCCGGAGCGTCTAAATTACCAATGATACCCTCAGTTGAATCTCAAGCCGACGAACAACAGCGAGTGGGAGAGAGGGAATGGGGACAGAGAGAGAGAGAGAGACATGTATCCTGCACCATACAACTAGAAGATCCTGTTACCGCTCAAGGCGAGAGGACCAGTATGCAGATCCACAGGGGGGAGTGGCACTTCCCTGAGGCCTTTCTGCTGCATGCCACGTGCGGCTTCATCAGAGGGAGAACCCTTCCTTTCTCGTCAGAAGGGGGGACTGGGAAAGAGAGTGGAGGGGGAGGGGGAGAGAGAGAGAGCGAGAGAAAGAGAGAGAGAGAGAAGGAGGGGG
>BFEA01001012.1:7607-22521 GCA_003427395.1 Chara braunii
AAAAAAAACAAAAAAAAAACATTTCCAATTCCAGATGCATTTTGAATGAACTGCAGTGGACCGAGGCCCATAAAGGCTGGGCACAAACTTGCCTGGCTTCTGGGCAAGCCCGAGCTGGCCGTCCAACAGACCACCTGAAAAAAAAAACTCAGAGGCCAGTACAGGACTGGGCCTCCACATTGACAGATCCAGGCAGCAGAGACAAGGAAAAGCAACAGTTCAGTGCTCGAGCAGCCACGGACTTCTGTTTCCGAATTGGTAAATGGTTAACGAAGACGGCTCTATGAAAGCCTCGAGAGTGGACACCAAAAGACTCTATGTCTATTCTTTATTGTGGTTTCCTTCATATTTTTCGTGGTCTTTATTTCGGGAGTTATGCCAGTCCACGAGAATTAGTGTGGTGTCTTGGAGTGGTCATCATTTTATTATTAATGATTGCAACAACTTTTATTGGGTACGTGTTCCCATCGGGACAAATGAGTTTTTGGGAAGCTACTGTAGTTACAAGTTTTCCAACAATTCAAAGACGCCTGTCTGGTATCAATGGTGGGGCTGAAGGAAGTAAGGGTTCAACAAACGTCGGGCTGGAGGAAGTAAGGGTCCAACAAACACGTTCCTCAACTCCTCAGCCTCCTTCCAGGTAGTTCTGCTTGCAGGCTACTCCGATCAAACACTGAAAGGTGGACGTGAATAAAATAAAATGGATCCTGTCAAAACCTAATAGTGCAACTACCAAAGTCCCAATCAGGACTACTCTGCCAAGGTCGGGTACAAGCTGGTTGGTCGGTAAAATGGCAACAGAGAATATCCTCGCTGAACTTCGGCCCCCATCACCGAAACAGCTCCCCTTCATCAGATCATATTGGCCTCCGTAGAAACTAAAGTGGGAGGTGTGCAATGGTTGCATTTCAATTCCTGTGTTCCTACTGCTTTATGACGTTCTGAGAACGGCATGGATGTCTCAGCGTTTCGTGATTTGTCCTCCCACCTAGCCCGGAGGATTTGGTTACACTCGTGATGGGAATGCATGATTGCCAAGGGAATCTGGGATTTTCCTACTCGAATCTAGCTGCGAGCTTATGGAAAAAGGGAGTTCTGGTATCGGACCGGGATTTTACAGGCAGAATGGGTAGCGACCTGTAAGCTTCAGATAGGTAAACTCTCACAACTTTTCAGACTCAGAGCCTTCTGATCACTTTGGATGGCCACCTGGGACAGAAGGTTCCTCAATATTAAATCAGACCTCCCCTCCCTACTCTCCCAATTTAGGCATAGTATTTGCCTCGACATCATGTCAGACTGGATCAGAATGAAGGAGAGAGGCTCATCTGTGGAAATAGCAAAGGATCAGTTTGCAGCTTGTTGCTGGGAGGGCCCGAGGGGATCAGTCTCTTTACCTCACCCTCAATTCCCCCCTCTGTTTCTGCCCAGCATTCTATGTCAGATGTTCCCGACTTTAACTCCCTGTTGTGAGCTTGCTTCTTCTACTTCCCACTGCTACCTTACAAGCGAAGCCGGGTAGTGCTGCTGGCCCCTTTTCCTTGTTGCTGCACTCTCTGCAATATGTTTTCTATGTTATAACTTATAAGGGACACCGGACCCGGTTTCTAGCAGTGTAGCTCCCCACGAATGGAGTGGAGCCATCCACCCAGAAGCCTCGATCCTGTTGGTGACCTCACAGGATGCTTTTATGCAAAAAAAAAAAAATCTTCATTACATATGTCAGAAAAAGAACCAAAAAGTTAAAAAAAACAGAAAAACAGACAATATCTTAGACTGCTCAGTAATAATCAATGCGAATTAGAATTCCAGGGCCACGGTTGCGGCTACTGTGTGAAGATGAATAGGACACCCAGTCATTATCACTGTCTCTAGACTGAAAACTGCTCCAAATACAGTTAAAACTTAAAATGATGGGGTGTGCTAGCGGCTCCTTTTTTACTTTTTTTGATAAATTCCAATATTCCACTCAAAGTACAACACAGAATTGTGGTAAGTTGGTAACCATGCAAATTGCCTTTTTCTTTTTTTTTTCTGATGAACTGGGTTGGAAATTAACGCTGGCCTGCCCACAGTCGATCTGCTGCAGTGTATTAATCTATTTTAATTTTTAAGTGGGTTGGAGAATGCTGATACTGATTTAAAAAAATCTGCAGGTCAAATTTCGATTGTGAGTTCCTTGACTAAACCTTGAAAGGAACTTGACAATCAAAAGTACAATAACGAATTGTGTTACCTATGCCAGTTCCATTTTTTTTTTTCCTTTTTTTTCGATAATAAAATGGGTTCGTAATTAAAGCTGGCCTGTCGACATTCAATTGACTCCAGCACTTTAATCCTCTATTTCAAAATGGCTTGGACGTTGCTCATACTGATTTAAAAAATCTGCTAGTAAAATTGTGACTGTGAATTCCTTTATTCAACCTCACATCAAAGTTGACAGACATACTTCCAGCAGCAAATATTAAAAAACCTTGCAGGCTCTGCCGTCCAGAGTGTGGTACGGGAAAACCAAATCAGGTGCACCACACTTTTTAAAAAACCTGATCAAAATTAAAAACTGTGAGGATCTGGGTCCTCGGCAGGCCTAAGGGCCCCCTGTCGCATACGTGCCCGCCCTAAGTGAAGGCGGGCCTACCAAATCACGAGAGGCCCTCAACTGTCAATTTCGTATTTGGGGGTCCCGACAGTTGCGAGGCGCCAGTTGGTTAAGGGAAATACAGGCCGAGCAACAAAGACATTTCACGGCCTTCTGGGCCTTTCCAAGAATGCAGGCCCTGGGCGAGAATCGCAGCCTCATGCACTGACAGTTGCGAGGCCCAACTGAAAGAGGCCCAGTAGCTGCAACACAAGCGCAGCATCCTGGGGCCTACCGGAAGCTCCTGGGCCCAGGCCAGTCCAGCCAGGCTGCGAAGGGAGGAGGCTCTTTCCATATAGGAAAGAGCTCACCACCGGCAGCCTCGTTCAAGCACGCATGCTAGCAGCAGCGCTGCTGGAGCGGACGCCGGTGGGCTGCCCCTGGCTCTGAGAGGCGAGGCGCTAGCACGTGCGGTCGTGCAGAGAGCAGAGCGCTGCTGAGGGCAGCGCCATAGCCCAGCCTCCATAGCTGATTGGGCTACAGTGAGGCGCAGGGGTGGTCTTCGGGTGTACAGAGGGAAGACGTGGAAGTAAGAAGAGGGAGAGAGAGAAGGATGATGATGATGACGATGTGAGGGCACATACCTGGTATTGGCGATGGTCTGCTATGGGCGACATCTTCAAGTACTCCGTGGGCTGCAGACATCAACAGTTACATTGTCAACCAGTAGGCAGACTGGTAGCTGTGTAGGAAGTAGGCTGGGCACCGAGCGCTAAGTAGGGAGATAGGGCCTGGACACTCATGTTGGTGGTGGAGAGAGCAAGCTGTCATTGACATTGGTTTTCAGTGTTACGATGCTTCATTGGTGTTATATTGGTGAATTTCTGCTTTCTGGACACTGTGATGCTATCTGGCCTTCAATGTGATTGTGCATGCTGGACATTGTCATCTCGCTACTGCTCATTTTCCTTGCTATTTGGTATTGGAGCTGGTTCGAACTGCGCTTCCTTGGTTCTTCGCAATAGCTGTTTGGTACTTTGCATGAGGTGTCGGGCAGTGATAAGACTTGGGCGTTGGACGTAAGGCGGCCCAGGGTCGTGTGGGCGCGCCAGGAAGCTAAGTGGTGACATTAGGGGTGTACGCTGGATGATGAGAGCTCGCTGATGCGGCATTTAAGCCGAGGCGGAACTGCATTCTTCTGTTGGTTGTGCCGAGGCAAAGACCGGTTATCATAAATGCACATCAGGTTGCCGGTGAGAAATCTGTGGTTGGGGGCAGCATTATGAGATACGTTGCTCTCTTCCTTATCTACCCTCTCCATTACTTCTTACCGTGAGGAAGTGAGTTCTGTCTTGAGAGTCCTCTCAATGTAAGGTGTCGCGAGCGCTCAACCTTGAGAGTCGACATTCTTCCTCGGCAGCAAGCTGGTGGGAGACGGGTGATGCCTCTGAAGGGCCCTGGACGAAGCACTCGGGTCACTGTCACCACACCAACCCGCTGGGACTAGTACACGCATGCTTTGCCGCAAGTCCTTGGATCTGCTGCTGCGCAATAGAGGTCATGCAGGGCATGCCAGCCCTTTGAACAGACGCTTTCCAGACCGTCTTTAAATATTTCTGGCAGGGATTCAGTGTTGAATCTGGCTGTGATCGTCATCGTGATTGCGACGGTAAATAATTCCTGAGGACCGTGGGAGCTGTCCTAAAACTGCCTCTTGATCAGCCAGATCAAACCGGGTGTACGGCTCGTTGCATGTGAGGATAAATAAGGTGGAGGGGCTGGCAGGTTCAGCGTAGACTTGGGGCACAGGGGTGGGCTGGCTTGCACACCTTCAGACACACTGGCAGGTTCGGCGTAGACCGGGGCACAGGGGTGTGTCCGATGAACGGAGAACGGGAAAAACTGAACACCGTTATACCCATTTAACGGGTCCGGGGACCCCCGTTGAATAGCCTTTAACGCAAAAACGGGGGGTGTCCCGTTGAATTTTGAAAAACGGACCCGGCGAGTTGGGCCTCGGACACATGGCCCTACACGCCCAAACATTAAAAATCAAGAGAATTTTTTTTTTTGACCCCTGTTAACAGGGTGGGGTGGCAAAAAATGCCCCTCCCTCCCAAAAACCAAACTGCAAGAGGGAAAAAAGTTGGGGCTATCCCATCCCTCAACACTGTGAGCACATCTGTGTGCATTTGAGTGCAAGTCCTTTTCTTTTTTTTTTTTTTTTTTTTTTTTTTTAMAAATACTCCAATCTWTTCGTCCAGTTTCATTTCTGAAGGGCCCCTACGGATTAGCAAGGACCCCTCGTGGAGCAGAGATGGACATTAGACTTGTAGATTGTCTGTGTGGGCCGATAATATACAGTCTGGATTCAAATTCAGGTCTGTGGCATTCTGTGCATCACAGTTATGGGTCAATAATTCTCTGTTTTCTCGTTTTTCTTTTGTTTCTCGTTTTTCTTTTGTTTTCTCGTTTTTCTTTTGTTTTCTCGTTTTTCCTTTGTTTTTTCTCGTTTTTCCTTTGTTTTTTCTCGTTTTTCTTTTCCTAGGAATACGTGCAGTGGCTCTAAGGCCTCTACTCACCACATGCTGAAAGACCTTCCACGATTCAGACCCCAAATTCAGGGCTCAGGGTCAGAGGCCCTGGCCAAGAAAGGCCGAGTTAGTCAATTTCAGAAACTTTAAGGTCATAGTCGGGTACCTTAGCAGTCCAGTCCAACAGGCACCCAGCAAACAGTCACAACTTAGGGGTGAAAATCACGTTTCATAATGAAAAGTCATATTGAAGAGTCACATCCCATGAGTAAAGGGCAGTTCCACAGGCCAGATTCGTGTCCTAGTGGCAGGAGTCACAGTCCACAGTCGAAATCATATGCCAAAATCGAAAAGTCATGACTCAAAGGCCCAAGCAGCAGCAGACCAATGGAAATTCGGGAAGGTTCTAGGCCTTGACATTTGAAAGCAGACAGGCCGTGGGCCTCTGCTCACCACATGCAGAAAAAACGAAACATATGACGGCATTTTTTTTTAATTTTTTTTTTCTGGTTTGTTTGAAAGCGCAGGTGTTGTAGAGGCCAAGGGCCAGACCCGCGGTGATTGCTGGTAGCAGCAGCCAATGATTGTCCTGACAGTACAGGCCACCTACCCCACCCATCCCCATGCTAATACTCCCAGTGCACCCCCTGTCCCTGCTATCCTACCCCAGTGTGACCAGCCTTCAGGACCATCACCCTACCAGTATTGAGGGCAACTTGGCACATCCCCCATCCCCCGTCCTCCAACCCCCACCGCCCCCAGTTGTGTGTTTTTTTGTGTGTTTGTGTGTGTGTGTGTGTGTGTGTGTGTGTGTGTGTGTGTGTGTGTGTGTGTGTGTGTGTTTGTGTTTGTGTGTGTCTGTGTCTATGTGACTGTGTGACTGTGTGTCTGTCTGTCTGTGTGTGTGTGCGTGTCTTTTTTCCCTTTTTTAATTTGTTTTTTATGGTTTTGATTTTTCAAAAATATATGTTGTTGTACATCTTCGAAAGATTTTTTTTTTTTTTTTTTTTTGAGAACGACCCCTTCCAGTGCTAGAGGTGCTGATAAGGGCAGACACCGCTAGCACCGGGGGAGAGGCTCCGTCTATTGGTGGGGAGCATCACGTGCTGGAAAGCGGGTCCAGCGTCCCATATACAGAGTGAAAAGCCGACTGAAGTGGAGAAATACCCTGCCAGCATTGATTGCTCTGGAAGCCAGAGGATCAACTAAGCAGGTTGTTCAGGACAATCTGGTTCATTCCCTCACATGTGAAAATGAATATTCGGGCCACCTCCTTTTTTTTTTTTTTTTCTTCTGTTTTCGACCTTAAAAAATCGCTGTGAAACCCAAAACAAAAAGCCACTCATTTCATTTTTGTTTTTATTTTTTTCAATGTGTTCATGTTTTTGATTTTATAAAAATGTAACCAAACATCAAAAAGTAAAAATAAAAATATAGAGTTCTAGTCCTCGACAAGACCTACAACCCCATTTTTTTATTTTTATTTTTGGATTATGTTTAGACCAGGAAAAATTCATTGTGGACCCCGTTTATTCGCATCTAACGCGCGTTTAAACGGGATTCAACGCGAATTCAATGTGTGTTGAACAATTCAACGCGGAACCCACGTTGAATCGAAAATAACCAGATGCCTAGGAACATCGACACAAAGTGACTACTCAAGAGGGATACAGGGAAAGGGTTGGATTCCGGCAACTGTTCGTTGTGGCATTAATTAGATAAACTGCCATTCAGCATACATCTCTGCAGGGAACATTATTTTTATTTTTGATTATTTAGTTGTTACGGACTTGACTAACAACTGACAGACAGCTGCAGATACAATAGAATTGACTAACAACTGACAGACAGCTGCAGATACAATAGAATATTTCTTGCTGCATTGCAATCTGTATTAGAGTAATCTAAAAATAGATTTAACATTCCCTGTAGGATCTGACATTAGTCGACCCTTGACTTTCTTAGAGTTAGGTCCAGGAGACGAGAGGAGACTGCGGAGAGAGGCTAGAGAGAGGGCAGCAGCAAGGAGAGCAAGGGACGCCACGGGCAGCGCCAGGTCTAGAACTATAGCTAGCACAGGTGCAACCAGAGCCACCTCCTCCATGTCGCAGGCCTCTTCACAGGCCACTTCGTCAGGAGTCAGTCAGAGTAGTTCTCAGGCTTCCGTTAGCCGGAGTGTTGGCTTGCAAGCCAGCCAACAGGCTCAACTCACGCCAGAGGATTATGAAATCCTCCAAGCAGAACAACTTCAGGATGAGCTGCAGCGGCAGTTGGATGAGGCAGCAGGGAGAAGAAGAAGAGCTATAACGAGGAAAGTTAGACTAGGAAGTAGAATGCAGGAGCTAGGCAAACTAGAAGCACTAGATGAGTCGACATTAGATCCTGCTATACAAGCGCTGCGTAGCTCGATCCTCTGCGTGGCTGAAACGCAGGTTGTTCAGCAAGAGGTGTTGGCTGAACTAGTGGCAGGCCAGAAACAGATTCTGGTTGCACTGCAGCCTCCTCGTCCATTGATGAGGCAGCCTCAGTTTGCTGTAGCTCCCCCTTCGGTTGCGGGTGCCTTAGTGACGACATCGTCGGTAGGGCCCTTTTTCTCTCCTATGTTTGGCATGCCCCCTCCAGGTGGTTATGTGGCTACTAGTGGGTCCGGTTTGCTTCAACCGCACCATCCACGGTGGTGGTTACTACAGTCCCATCGTCAGTGCAAGCTCAGGTAAGTGCGCAGCACCTTGTCTCAGTGGCCATGCAGCCACTGCAGCAATCTCCTAGGTCAATGCAGCCCATGCAGTGGATGCCTAAGATCCCATTGCTGAGTCCTAAACCTTTCTCTGGCAACAGGAAGAAGGACGAGGACCTGAATACCTGGGTGAGGATTGTGCGTACTTATGTGAGGCACAAGCTCACAAGGCCAGAGCAGGAGGTTATAGTTGCTGCCTCCTTTTTAGAGGGATCAACGTCACGTTGGTTAAACGGGGTAACGCAGCAGCAGGGTTATGGTCAGAACTTCGATGCCTGGGCTCAGGCCCCAGACATTGGAAGAGTTCGTGCGGAGTGTGTACAATAGGTGGCATGATCCCCAAGGGGCTCAGAAGGCCACTGACGCGATTAACAACCTTTGTGCCAAAAGGTACAAGAATGTACGCGAAGTCACAGACACCGTAGAACGTCTCATCGTCTTACCTGGTGTGCGTTTTGACCCACAAGTACTCCTCACAGACTACTTGAGATGTCTACCCTCAGAAGTTAGAACTAAGCTGGTGGATGAGGCATACATAGACCAACATAGCTTCGCTACTTTCAACAAGAAAGCCTTAGATATAGAGGCAAAGCTTGGGTCCACGCATCAGGGTCCAACATATGGTAGGAGGAAGAAGCTACCCCAAGATTGGAAGAAGAAGGGTCAGTTAATGTTTGTCGACCATGATGGCCAGACAGCAGAAATTGACGAGCTCCCAGATCTAGGGGATGAAACCGAGCATGATGGGGCCAACGAGACTTCAGATGGGGGAGTTGTGGCACCTATCAAAGAAAAGGCTAGGGGGACCCGGAAGAAGAAGGTAGTCCGGTTTACGGGTCAGGGCGACCAAGGAACACCCGCATGGGTAAAACTTGGTTTAGATTATGAGGTGTTGAGGGACCGAGTTGCCAGGGGCACATGCATGAATTGTAGCAACTATGGCCATACATCGAGGACTTGCCCAGGCAAGAAGGTCACGACGAGGGTAGCTGCTCCAACAGTAGTGGGCTTATCCTCGAATCCTGGCAGTGCTTTTGCAAGCACTTCGCAGGGAAACACCTCGGGCCAGTAGGAGTGTTAGCCGCTCTTACGCATGCAGAAGTGGTAACGTTACCTTCCCCACTTCAGGCGTTGGCCAAGGCTCGTGACCCGAGCATCACCCCGCGGACATATTTAGACCCACCGACGCTTTGTTCGAGAGATGTGTCTGAGTCCTTAGAACAGTTACAGTCTGAGTGGTCAGGGAAGGACCCCAAAGACTCTTGGGCGATGATCACTAGAGGTCCAAAGGGTGAACATTTCGTGGTAGAGGTTGACGTAGGTGGCCGCAAAGTGGGTGCTTTCGCAGACACAGGCTCTACACGGAATTTCATCAGTCGTGCTTGTGTGGACAGATTGCGCTTAGGGGACCAAGTGCAGCGGCTTAGCAAAACTGTAGCTTCTACGCTAGCCAACAAGCACCAGATGTTAGTTAAAGACTATGTCAAGGACGTCGTCTATACCTTCTCTTATGAAGGAGGGGAAGTGAGACATAAAATCTCATTCCTCGTCAGCGACGAAACTCTCCTTCGATATGTTACTAGGCATTTACTACCTCGAGGTTGCTCAACCTCAATTTGATTGGATAGAAAAGTGTTGATCCACAAGCTGCCCAACAGTAGAACCGTTAGATTGCAAAAGTTTAGAGCTAGCAGTCTAGTGGAAAACTACGGGTGCATGTGCGCATCCTCTTTCTATTACTATAAGCAGAATCGTGAGGAGGGCATGTATCTAGTCTTTGTCTCTGAGAAAGCGGAGGCCGTTAAAACACAGCCAGAGATAGAATCAGTCGTCGCACAATATTCCGACCTTTTTGAGGAGCCCACAGGCGTGGTGGAAAGGGAGGTGGTCCATGCGATAGAGGTTGTCCCAGGTAGTAAGGTGCCTAGAGGACGAATCTATAGAATATCTCCTGCGGAGTTGGATGAGCTCCGCCGCCAGCTCAAGGAGCTCACAGAAAAGTGATGGATTCGGCCTAGTACCTCCCCTTGCGGTGCGCCAGTCTTATTTGTTCCTAAGAAGGGGGGTACCCTGAGGATGTGCATTGACTATAGGAGCCTCAATGCCATTGCCCCACATCGACGACCTATTAGATAGAGTGCAGGGATGCCGGTACTTTTCTAAGATAGATATCTAAAGTCCGAATACCATCAAATTGCTATTAGACCTGACGACCAGCACAAAACCGCTTTTCAGACCAGGTGAGGTCTGTACGAGTTTGTGGTGATACCCTTTGGCCTATGCAATGCCCCTGGGACATTCCAGCACGCAATGAATAGGATCCTTCATGAGTACTTAGACAAGTTTATTGTCGTGTACCTCAATGATGTTCTTGTCTTTAGTAGGACTGTAGAGGAGCACGCTGAGCACTTGAAAATAGTGCTAGCCTCATTCAGGAACTCACATGCTAGCGGCAGCGCTGCTGGAGTGGACGCTCGTGGGCTGCTGCTGGCGCTGAGAGGCGAGGTGCTAGCGCGTGCAGTCGTGCAGAGAGCAGGGCGCTGCTGAGGGCAGCGCCATAGCCCAGCCTCCATAGCTGGTTGGGCTTGGACTACAGTGAGGCGCAGGGGTGGTCTTCGGGTGTACAGAGGGAAGACGTGGGAGTAAGAAGAGGGAGAGAGAGAAGGATGATGATGATGATGATGATGTGAGGGCACATACCTGGTATTGGCGATGGTCTGCTATGGGCGACATCTTCAAGTACTTCGTGGGCTGCCGACGTCAACAGTTGCATTGTCAATCCGTAGGCAGACTGGCAGCTGTGTAGGAAGTAGGCTGGGCGCCGAGCGCCAAGTAGGGAGATAGGGCATGGACACTCATGTTGGTGGTGGCGAGAGCAAGCTCTCATTGACATTGGTTTTCAGTGTTACGATTCTTCATTGGTGTTATATTGGTGCATTTCTGCTTTCTGGACACTGTGATACTATCTTGCCTTCAATGTGATTGAGCATGCTGGACATTGTCATCTCGCTATTGCTCATTTTCCTTGCAAAACATTCAAGAAAACAAAAAAATCGTTTTTTATTGCTATCAATTAATGGTGCTCTTGCACACTGTGCACAGCCCATACGTGGTGCAGCAGTGGACCGCAAGTACGCAAATGCACACACTTGAAAGCATGTTTTTCACAGGTCATCAGGCTCAGCTGAAGATGGACATTGCCATGAGTCAGACAACAAATTTTGGGAACGCTGTGGAAGGCACTGCAAAGCAGACGGCAAACGTTTTGTTTCTTTTCTTTTAAACAAAAAGACTCAGCTCGTTCGATGAGAAACATTCTCTCAGGAGAACCCTTTCTCCAAGTTTATTGAACTTTTTTTCTCGACTTCCTCCAGCAGGCTCACTTCAGGCCTACAGTTCGCATGACAAGGCTGCAGTCACCTGCACCACAGGAGTCTTGCAAACCTTGCAGCCACGTGATTGGTCGCCTGACGGATTGGTTGATGGTCCTTCACGAAGGCCCACTTGGTACTTTGGGACTTGGCAATCTACAGACCCACTTGGCACTTGAAAATCAGTGGGGATTTGCTGCAGACCTGGGACTTGAAACACCGGACTTGGGGAATCTACAAACTCATTTGTGACTTGGGACTTGGGAAATCTGCAGATCCATTTGGGACTCGGGACTTGGGAATCTCCAGATACACTTAGGACTTGGGACTTAGGAATCTGCAGATCTGGTACTTAAGACTCTGGGACTTGGGACTTGGGGCTCAGGAATATCGATTTGGGACTTGAGACTCGGGAATCCCCAAACCCACTTGCTGCTCCAGAGTACCAGTTGCAGTCAGCCTGCAGGACAGGGCTCGGGAATCCTGATCACACCTGGGAATCCTGATTACACATTGGGACTTTGCTGCAGAAGGGCTGACATATATATATGTATATTATCTGTCCTTTGCTGCGGTCAGACTAAGCACCATACTTGGGTGCATGACCGAGCTTGAAAGCAATCTCTGGCAAGAACCGGTCTGCAAGAATCGCTCGATTTGCGCCCTTCTGCAAAACACAAGAACGGCACAGGCCATCCACCATGGCAATGTTAACACCAGGACCTTTCTGCAAAACACAACAATATATCATAGAGCATCCATCATTGCCTTATTAACATGCATGCACACAATCACACAATCACACATGCAGACAGTGGGAGGCACAGTAAACGGACGCTAGAGGCACAGTAAACAGAGAGCTGCAAAACACGCATGCACACAAGGCACAGTAAACGGACGCTAGAGGCACAGTAAACAGAGAGCTGCAAAAGACGCATGCACACAATCACACATGCAGACAGCGGGATGTGGGCAACTTGCGCTCAACCACAATTGACGTGCCAAGCCTCGTATGCTAGAGGAACAGTAAAAGGACGCTAGAGGCACAGTAAACAGAGAGCTGGAAGAAGGTGAAAGCGCTAGAGGCACAGTAAACAGAGAGCTGCAAGAAGGTGAAAGGCATTCCATGATGCAGACCCCAAATTCGAATTTCAGGGTCAAGGTCTAAGGCCAAAGGGAGGCCAAGTCGGACGATTCAGAAAGTTCACAGTCGGGGTACCTTAGGAGTCAGGTCCAACAGGCACCCGGTGAACAGTCACATCCCAGTGGCAAACGCTGCATTCTATAAGCAAAAGTCACGTCTCATATTGAAAAGTCATATCCCACAGGCAAAGGACAGTTCTCCAGGCAAAAGTCGTGTCCCAGAGGCAAGAGTCACATCCCACAGTCAAAAGTCATGTTCCACAGGTGAAAAGCCGTGACGCACAGACCTAAGCAGCAGCACACCAATGAAAATTCGGGAAACTACCACGCCTTGTCATTCTGAAGCAAGCAGGTCGTGGGCATGTGGTACCAGGCAGGTCCAAGTCGAGCCAAAGGAAGCAGAGGCTGGGTTGAGGCTCAGTCCAAGTCAATATAAGGACTGGCCAGCCACATTTCAGGGCGGTTGCTCATTCGTGAGAAGTGTGGAAGTGCTGCTGAAGTGCTTGTGCGCTTTCTGCGAGTAGCATGCGCGAGAACCCTGCTGGGCAGCGCTGCATCGAGGAAGGAATGCGGCCATCACCGCATAGCTAGTAGTAGGAGATAGAGTCAGATGATAGGGGATGTATTCAGAGTCGAGTTCTTCAAGTAGGGAGAGAGAGAGTAGAGAGAGAGTAGAGAGAGAGTGAGCACATGCATGAAGAAGGCCGAGAGAGAGACAGAGGGGGACAGAGAGAGAAGAGAGTCACCTACCTTGGATGAGGATTGCTGGAATTGGGTTGCTGAACTCTGCGCTGATGAGCGCTGGTGACTGGAACTCTGAAAAAAAACTGCTTAATATGATAATAATTTGTTGGAATTTCTAAGCTGCGCTTATTCTGGGCTTTGCATCTCTGGTCTCCAGTGTGGACTTCCTGTGATCTCTCATTGTGTGTGTGCGCTCAAGGTGACGAGCAGAGAGGCTCAATGAAAAGGAATAAAAGGGGAACCAAAAAGGAAGCCAAAGTAAAGATAGCGAAGAAAGGGTTGTACAAGGCAACATAACGGATTTATTGTGCTTCATGTTGTTTGCTATAGAGGTAAAGACTGTTTCAATGGCGGATTTGTTTGTCTTTAGTGTGCTTCATTGTCTGCTATAGAGGTAAAAATTACTAAAAATGCTTCGATTTGGATCTACTACTCTTGGTGAACAAGGGGCTGTTGCAGTGACAATTTACACACACACACACACAGAGAGAGAGAGAGAGAAAGAGAGAGAGAGAGAGAGATCATGCTTAACAATAGCTGATTGGGGTTAAATTTAGGGTTAAAATTGGACTTACATTAGGGTGGTTAAATTGAGAGAGAGAGAGAGAGAGAGAGAGACAGAGAGAGAGAGAGAGAGAGAGAGAGAGAGAGAGAGAGAGAGAGAGAGAAAGAGAGAGAGAGAGAGATCATGCTTAACAATAGTCGATTGGGGTTAAATTTAGGGTTAAATTGGAATTACATTAGGGTGGTTAAATTGAGGTCAAATTATGATAAAAATTGGGCTCACATTAAGGTTAATTGGGGTCAAATTGAAAGTTAAAATTGGCATTAAATTAGGGAAATTTAAAGTTAAAATTGGGGTTCAATAAGGCTTAAATTAGGGTTAAACTGGGGTCAAAGTAGTTCCTGAATGGGGTTAAATTGGTGTCAAACTAGGGGCTAAATTGGGAAGAGATTAGAGTTAAATTGGAGTCAAATTGGAGAATGGCTACGATCCGGACACGCTGTTCCACTGCCTCATCCGGCACATCTGGATCTGCCCACCCATCCATTCCCCCCAAAAACTTAAAAAGAAAATCAATAAAATATGAAAAGAGGACATGTTGCCCGGCAAAGCAATAGAAAAAAATATTTTGGCTAATGATCATTTCAAAATTCGTAGCCACATCCAACGAAAAAATAATAACAGCATACGTACAGCACTTGTGACATACAGGGCAGCAAACAAGCTAATCCTCCCATTTTACGCGTATCTTGTTCATCAGACATTGCATGAAGCGTAGAACCAGCACTCGGAAGAACTAATTCTTTAAAATAGTGCATCGGATGCAAGACACTCACAGCGGGGGCAGATCAATCTGGACGGTCCAATTCTGGAGCAGTCCACACGAGGTCCGGCCGAACGTCTGGGTTGGTCCGGTGTCCAGGTCCAGCATAGCCATGAAGTAGAGTTGAATTGGGGTCAAAATGGGTTTTAAAATGGGGGGAAGTTAGGGTTAAAATGGGTTACAACTGTTTTAAACTAGTGTCTTATTGAGGTGAAATTGGGGTCACAACGGGTCAAGGGTCCTGTGCACTCACCTCACGGCATTCGCTCACACTCATACGTTGTGCATGATCAGATCTCGTTACTCCCTTCAAAGAATGCACAGCCAAGATTGGATGACTGTGTCTGCAAAAGTCCCCACAGTTTTCACAAAATTAATCAGGGAATAGATGACAGTGGCACACACAATCATCATTCGCAAAGTATTCACATTTGATGACATGCAAGAACTTGAAAAAGGGGGAACAGGGAAGGGGCAGG
>BFEA01001012.1:46843-72422 GCA_003427395.1 Chara braunii
ACACACACACACACACACACACACACACACACACACACACACATGAGCAGCTGGATGTGCTCTCTCAGATTTTCCTGCTTGCATTATGAGTATTGTTATCACTGTCATCTTTGTCTTCATCGGACTCTTGCTCTTCTGCTATGGGATGTAGTCTACCCCCAGCGGCATCCTCTGCCTGTCTGTCCGTTTTTGCCAATTTCTTCAACTCCTTTTTCTTCTGTCTCTTAGCTCGTTTCTTGGCTGTCCTCAGTTCTTGCATCTTCAACACCTCTTTCCTCCGAGCCTCGAACTCTGCAGCATCCTTTTTCAACTGGTAATCCACTTCCATCCTTGCCAGGCGATCCTGTTCCTTGCGCCGCATCTGCCTGTACTGGTGGAAATCTCCACTGCCGGAGCCCGCAGAGCTCCCAGAGGTATTCCCCACCCTCACAGGTACCTTCTCCGTGATACGCTGCAGCTTTACCTCAAGTGGCTCTGCCTCCGGATCGACCACCGACTTACTCTGAAGAGCAGTCCCATCCTCAACAGGGTCCGGAAGCGCCACAATCTGAGTGTTACCATCGGTGAAAGTTTGAGATGTCGTGTAGCGAGGCATCTTATATCTTTATCTTAGCTTCTCTGTTCACAGTTAAGGCTGCAAAGTCGCTGCAAAGTCGAACCACTGTTTGTCACACTCAAATCAACGTCTTCTTTCACGACTAAGAAACAGCACAACAGAGAACAAGGCCCACTACACTCTAGAAACAACTAGTTAAGGTGACACGGTAGGGTTTCTCACACTCAAATCGACGTCTTCTTTCACGACTAAGAAACAGCACAAGAGAGAACAAGGCCCACTACACTGATGAAACAACTAGTTCAGGTGGAAAGAGTGCGCAAGCAGTGACACGGTAGTGTTTGTCACACTCAAATCAACGTCTTCTTTCATGACTAAGGAACAGCAAAAGAGAGAACGAGGCCAACCACACTCTAGGAACAACTACCAGTAGTTAAGGTGGAAGGAGTATGCAAGCAGTGACACGGTAGCAAAACCTGTGGCTAGGACCAGATGGGGCCGTTTCAACAAGGACCGTGTAAAAGAACAGCACTGCATGAATGACTGTGTACCACCACAGATAGGCTGTTCTGACGCTCACCAACATGATAACAACAACTCATGGGCTTGACATATACGCAGGCATGGCTACCGCTCTTTCCTAATGAGGAAAGACGAACGATCCCCGATTTCTGAAGACAACAACTACTACTACTACAGCAGCAATACCTCTTCTAACGGATCTGAATGCGACACATGCTGCTCATGTTCCCCCAACCCACCAGCCATTGGTTGATTGTTGAGCACCATAGCTGTGAGGTAACCAGATCAAACCCAACAGATGCCTGCTGGCTTTTCAGTCACCAATCATTGGTTGGTTGTTGAGCACCCACAGCTGTGAGGTAAACAGATCAAACCCTACAGATGCCTGCTGCCTTTTCGGAGGATTATTGTGGCATCCTTGAACTGGGTTGGTGGTTATCATCACTATCATCATCACAATAGTCATACAATCGCAAGGATCAGGTTCTTTTTTTTTTGGGGGGGGGGGGAGCAAGGATCAGTTTATCGAATGTGATTGACGGGGATTGAATTTGTCAGATAAGCCCTGGCTTCAACCCCTAATCGACCACCACAGCGAGCGCAACCGGTGTGTCCAAGCCTCCTCCATGCATCTCTCCCTGGGACCTTGACTCCCAGTTCCTGCCATCCCAGCCGAGAGCTGCAGAACGCAGAGCCTCTCGTTCAGCCGGCTCCGAGGCTGCAACCCAACAATTCCGGTGGACAGCACGCCACCCAGCTGACCGCCAACCCTCTTTCTGGTTCAGCAAGCTGCTCTCGTTGATGGGAAGCAAGCAAGCCAGCAGAGCCCTGCGGAGTGTAGGCAATGAGCGAGCTCTCCTTCAGCCACCTAGCGGGCGACAACCCTACCATTCTCGTCTATGGTGAGCACGCTCGCAGATTTCACCACCCGCAGGGTTGACTTTGGTCTCCGAGACCACGACGAGCCCAACGTCACAAATCAGGGCTTGCTTTCAAGCATGATAGTGCACGAAGACATGCCAGTCACCACTCAAAGTCAACGAGGAAGCACTTGCACAATTGCCAGCAGAAACACCTGAAACAATCACAAGTCGTTGACATGCACGCATGCATGCACTGGAAGGGCGAAAGGTCAACCATCAGCATCAGCATAGGTCAAATCAACAGCTGTTGTTTGCCAGGCTTGATAATGTCAGCCTCGATCATTGTACCCAACTCACTGTGACTTCCTTTGCAGGCAAGTTTGAAATTATTTTAAAATCCCTGCTATTCCGAGCCTAACTCTCTACAGCTGTCCTCTGCCCGACCCTGAAGTTGCCAAATCTGAGGGGACCCCCAAAAGAAAGCCAAAACCCTGCCGCAATCGCGACAGGGATTGACGGGTGGTATTTTTCTTCATGGGCGCCTCCAGGTTCCTCCCAGGCTTCCCCGAGGCTCCCACCGGGCTACCACCACACCAGCCCAGCCCTTGTTTACCAACGCAGGATCGCTAAACGCGTTGTGTAAGATGGTGGACTACTAAGCAGAAGCAAAGCAAAAACAAATTCTACGGCCTTCCAGAAGTTCCTCCCAGGCTTCGCCGAGCCTCCCACCGGGCTACCACCGCACCAGCCCGGCCCTTGTTTACCAGTGCAGCATCGCCAAACGTGTTGGGTATTTTTCTCCATGGGCGCCTGCAGGTTCCTCCCAGGCTTCCCCGAGGCTCCCACGGGGCTACCACTGCACCAGCCCGGCCCTTGTTTACTGGCGCAGGATCGCTAAACGCGATGGGTAAGCTGGTGGACTACTAAGCAGAAGCAAAGCGAAAACAAATTCTACGGCCTTCCACAAGTTGCACCCGACCGGACGGATGCCTGATTGGAAAAACACACTTGCACCCACGAGCCTGGCTCAGTGGGTACACCGATGGACTGTTGGATTACAGACCCGTTTTCGAATCCAGATGATGAATCTTGATAAGTAAAACACAATACTTCTACTTCTGAATTTCCTGGGGCTGGTCAGTTCAATGATGATATCTCAAGGCCGTTGCCCTTTCGAAAAACGAGAAAGAAAGAAAGAAAGAAAAAACGACTTGCACTTTGTACCAAACCAACACTGTCTTGAATCAGTCAATGTGACAACCGCATGCAAATCAGGCAACCAGCACATGCTTGCAAAGCAAGCACCAGTCCTCCCCACAGCTCTACTAGAAAGTACGGTATAGCTATGGTAGACAGGTGAAAGGAATCCCTACCTTGGCACGGTAGTTAGATTAGAGCTATTTGAAGCGCCCGCATACCTCTTGGCTTAGGCATCAACCAACTTCGTTCAGTGCCCCCAGGACGGCACTAAGAAAGGAGAAAGAAACGAGAAAAGGACACAGCGGGAATAATATGGCACCCCTTCTACAAAAGCTGCAAGCATCTTATTGCAAGCTCCTTGTTCCCAACTTTTTTTTCCTTCTTTTTTTTCTTTAAGTGCTCGTACCTACCGTCTTCACACGAACATAATGCATATGCGTTGTATTCGACTCTTCAAAAAATTCGAATAGAACGCACGTGCGTAGTATCTGAGAATAGGGCTGGTCAAATAGAACACATTTGCGTTGTATTCGAATAGAACGCGTATGAATGAAAAGCAACAAGCGGCATATGCTTTGTATTCCTTTACATAGAAAGCAACCTATGCTTTGTATTCGTTTACATAGAAAGCAACCTCCGCTTTGTATATATTCGTTTACAGAGCATATGCGTTATGTTCAGGGAAAAACGGTAGTATAATACGGTTAGATGCGGAAACGCCTCCAAGGCAAGAAGAGTGCTCCTTAAACCATCGTGCCGAGAATGAAACAGCACCTGTGCCCCCAGAGCAGCAAGCACACCTTCATGCAAGTTGCTTGTTCCTACTTTTTTTTTCCGATGCCCGTTACTACTGTTTATAGTAGCATAAACAAATATCGTTAGATGTGGAAACGCCTCCAAGGAAAGGAGGGTGCCTCTTAAACCGCCAGTGGTGCACACCCTTTTTTTTGGTCGAAGCCAGAATTTTCCATCACTGATTGTGAGCAGATCAAAGCACCGGAGGAAGGCTGCACAATGGAAAGTGTGGCCTCCATGTGCACAGCCGAAAGTTTTGAAGGAAAGGGTGTCCTGGCCCATGGGAGGAGACACCTGTCTCGATCCGGGTGGTCCACGGGCATGCACACCTGCACAACGTAACAGAGGATGCATTTTTGCCCATCAGGGGGGTCCAAGCCTCCTCAGACGTTCTTTAGGAGCAACTACGCTTACCTAACCCCACACAGTGAGATGACAGAAGAAGCAATATGCCGTTGATCTTCTTTTTTTTCCATCGATCTTTCTAACTGACCTCATCAATTCTTCCTAGCTCCAAATAAAAGAAACAATCCAAGTAAAGCCACAGTGCGGCTTTGTAATCTCGCATATGGAAATATCAGTGAGATATCCGAGGTCTATGCATCCAGAAGTCTCTCTCTCTCTCTCTCTCTCTCTCTCTCTCTCTCTCTCTCTCTCTCTCTTTGTGTGTGTGTGTGTGTGTGTCTCTGCGGGTCGAATCTTATTCGTTAAGATGCAAGGAGTTGAATCCTTCTTTTTTTATGTCAAAGAATCTTTCTTTTCTTGCCGCCAGGGGTTGAATCTTCAGCTTCTTTCTCGATTGTTTCATTAAATGGATATCCCGTATTCTGTCAAAATGACCAGCTTCTTTCTCGAATGTTTCATTAAATGGATATCCCGTATTCTGTCAAAATGACTAGCTGGCGAGACGGACTCTCCCCGGGCTATTCGAGTTCCGTCTCTCAAGAGCGAAGGCGAGTGTGAACCCCTCCGGCCCCCCCTTTGTGTGTGTGTGTGTGTGTCTGTCTGCACATTGATAGAGAGAGATGCAATCAGAGAGAGAGACAGAGGATATGGAGAATACTGCTGGAGCGATATTTTGAACGTCGTGCATTGCGTGCAACAGAGTTCAACCGCTTCTTTCGAGGAAGATGATGAAATGTGATAAAAGTTGATGATGTGTGCAGAATGCCTATGGATTTAACTACAATACTGTAATACTCGATGATGGCGTTAAGTGTGAAGAGACAGAAGAGGAAGAAACAACCCATGAAACTGATGACCGCTTGTTGTTCATTGATTTTAATCAATCCATTTCACCATCTTGATAAGCCGAAGAAGGCTCGCCTGAGAGGATTGGTTGCGGAATTGACGAACATCGTGACTTGGGTAAGATCATTCAGATGCAATCATTAATTCTGCATTTGATTCCGACGTAGAGATGATGAGCATTTGGCATTGGCGTCAACAAAGCCGGCACGCCCGAACTAAGAAACAGGAGACATGCAACCGACCTGGCAACAACCCCGCCAGGAGAATGGAGATTAAAACAAAAAATGACAGAAACAGAGTGACGGGATGACCAATTAGACTCCAGGCGTGAAGAGACGACAGCACAGAGGCACACAAAGAAAGAAAAAGAAAAGACACATGATGGTTTGTGATATCGCACAATCAATATTTCGTCATCATATTTGTTTTCCTCCTTTTTTTTGGTTTAACATTTAGAATCATCTAGGGTGGGACTTGAAGTAAGGACGGGCGTGCCTCCATGAAGAGAAGATAGTGGCCCAAAGATCACTATCCCACTGGGATCTCTCTCTCTCTCTCTCTCTCTCTCTCTCTCTCTCTCTCTCTCTCTCTCTCTCTCTNCTCTCTCTCTCTCTCTCTCTCTCTCTCTCTCTCTCTCTCTCTCTCTCTCTCTCTCTCTCTCTCTCTCTCTCTCTCTCTCTCTCTCTCCTTTTTCCCTTTCTTCCTTCTTCATTGACTCCCTTCCGATTCCATCTTTAAACTTGTCCCCTCCATTCCCCCTCCCAATCTTACCCCACCAATCCGCTTCTATCATCCTCTTCCTGCCTTGTCCTGAGTCCGTCACCTCTCTCTTCCCGTCTCCACGACTGTCTCGCCTCCGTTGGGATGCTCTCCGAGCTTTTACTCTTCAAATACTTGATGTGACCCTTGCGGATCTGGTATACCCTTCCCTCTCTCGCTCTGCCTGTCGAACTTTCTCTCTTCATTGCTCTTTCCATCCCCTGCATGTCCGCATGTACCCGATCCCTCTTGTGACTCCCGCCCTTCGTCAATATCCTGCTCTCTCCTTTCCCTACCTGTTCCCCTCCCTCCACGCTGAGCCCCTCCTCCTCCCTTCCAATCTCTTCGTCCCCTTGTCCGGATCTCGCTACATGACCTGCATTCCTTACCCTGTTGCCTTGGCATTTCATCGGTTCCTACATCCTCACCCTGATTGGTTGGCATTTTGGCCTTCTCCTCCTCTCGATCCCACATCCTGATCCGTCCCCTCTCAATCCGCGCTGCCCATCCCCTTCTTTACGAAACGCGTCCCCGACCTACATCCTCCTCCGGTTTACTTTAGGACCCTCCTCGGCGCCTTCTTCCTCCACAACATCCTTAGTACCGTCGAACTTACCCTGCATGCTTCACCTATCCCCGTGACTCTCTTTTGCTTCCTCTGCGGTCGCATTCCGTCCTGACCGACCAAATCCCGACCCTCTCATCCTCCAGATCCCGCATCCTCGCCCTCCACCTTCCTCCTACTCCATCCCGTCAAGATTCGACGGCGACCTTCTCCTGCCTGGCTGCCTGACCAGGCACAGGCTTCCTCTGGTGTTCCTTMCCCCCCCTGCCTCTTCGCATTCACGGCATCCCCGCCAATTCCTTCCGATAGCGGCCGTCCACAAATCCTGTCCCGCTTGCAACATAGCACTCCCACAAACAATGGAGTTGCAGCCCTAAGGGAATGAACGGATGGATGAAGGGAAAAGGAAAGGAGGGATAAGGGCTGTCTCTTATACACATCTAGATGTGTATAAGAGACAGCCCCCTGCCTCTTCGCATTCACGGCATCCCCGCCAATTCCTTCCGATAGCGGCCGTCCACAAATCCTGTCCCGCTTGCAACATAGCACTCCCACAAACAATGGAGTTGCAGCCCTAAGGGAATGAACGGATGGATGAAGGGAAAAGGAAAGGAGGGATAAGGGGGGGAAGAGGGAGGAGGAGGAGAGAGAAAGAGAGCTTCACGCACCCCGGGCGAACCAGCGTATATCGTTTTTGGGCCGAGCATGAACGGAACTCCCCAACCCTTCACGTACAACACCGCTATGTGTGTGTGCGTGTGTGTGAGAGAGAGAGAGCGAGAAAGGGAGGGAGGGAGGGAGGGAGCGTGCGCTTGGCGACGCCGACCGGACTCAGCTATTTGCGTTTTGAGCCGCGTCGGAATGGAACTCTCCACATCGTGAGGCACAACACCGCAGGCACAGAGCGTGAGAGAGGGAAATCGACTGCACTCCCACACGCCCATTTGCACAAAGCTTGTCTCTGCTCCGCCTGTTTATTCCTTTCCAGGCCACGCCGACCAGGATGGTGCCGCCTACCTCAGGTGGAACACCTGGAACTGTTAAAATGCAACCGTCTCGGCCCCCTTAGTTGGACCCTGCCGCGCCATGCCACTAATCAAACGAAAACTTGAAGGGCCTCGTCGCACCACTCACCAAACCTGGTTTTCGGATCCAGAGGCAACGAGCGGTCAGGCACGCAAGTGGCACTCAGGAGGTCGTGGGTTCCATCCCCAGGCCGCCTGGGGTACGCTTGGTGCCAGCCAGCTGAGATAAAAAGGGAAGGGGAGGGGGAGGGAGGGAGGGGGAGGGAGCGGGAGAGGGAGGCGGAGGGGGCGCAAGGAGCACGCGGGGGAGGGGGAAGCTCAGGGGACAAGGGAGAGAGGAGAGACGAGGGGGGTGGGGAACAACGGCTGTCGAATACGCCTTCGGGGGTGGGGGAAGGAGAGAGGGGTGAGGAGGAAGGATGAAGTTTGGAAGGGTTACAAGACTCACACGCACACATGTGCACGTGAATCATTTGAGTACTGTCTCCTAACCATTGGCACTGGGGGCATGTAAATACAGAGGTCCCGGTACTTGCAGCGGGTCCAATCGACAGGTCCACTTGTATGTTTATTCATGAATGATCTTCATTACATGTTGTCTCATAGCCATGAACCTACACTACATTCACAAAAGAAATTTACAAAAAAGGACACGAAGGACAGAAGGCAAGAAAAAGGCGAGACACAATATTCTTTCTCTTTCCTCTTTATCCTTTTGTCTTTCTTGAAGTTTGTCCTTTATTTCACTTCAGTTCTCATTTCAAGAACAAGGGCTCCTCATGGGGGCTCGCTCCACTACTGTCCGCTATACGATTTCGGATAGGTGGACGCCGCTCCACTTACTTTCCGAAACCTTCGAGTTTCCATGTATAGCTAGCAGTCAGATGGTGCTCTCCAGAATCGCTATCCAAGGTTGTATAGTTCCCAGCCTGCAAAAATCGTTACGCGGAGCGTCCTCAAAGGAGCTCACCGACAGCGCCCGAATTTGGATAGTGTACCTGGAGTCTGGGCGGACCTATTGCTGATGTCGCCGTGTCTTGTAGTGCTGCGAAGGCGTCTGGTAGTGAACTCATGAATCGGGGACCTGTATAGCGGCCAGTAAGTGGAGCAACGCCGCGAATTCTACGTTTTTTCACACTGACAGCTATACACAAACTCTCCAAAAATGTGTATAGCGGACAGTAGTGGAGCGAGATCCATGTTTGCATGGTTGAGAGCGAAACGCCAACACACCCAGCTGCGGTGCATTCACACTTGCGCACTGTGGAATATAGCAGGGATATGGGAGAGCCAATGGCCTCACTTGGCAACACAAGGGGCAGGCCAAACCATTCTGGGATGAAATGAGAGGACGGAGGAGAATTGCAATTATGCCCCTCATTGCCATGATGATGCTCCACTGCTGGACATGGAGGGCAGATTTAAGCTACACAGAAACTTTCGATGCACTTTGACTTTTGTAAACTTGCTTGCCAGTGATAAGTAACCGGACTGGGGAGCTTATGGCGAGGGTGGGGGTCAGACAGGTTATGGTGAGGGTGGGGGTCTTAGTGCGGGTGTTACAGCAACCATGGGCATCAGCAGACAAGGTGGGAGGTTAACGAGAGGGAGGGATTTGCAACTTGGTGTTGTGCCACCGGGCGAAACAATAAAAACGGGAAAAGAGGAAGAACAAGAGGAGGAGGAGGAGGAGGAGGAGAAGAAGAAGAAGAAGAAGAAGAAGAAGAAGAAGAAGAAGAAATAGAGGGGGAGGAGGAGGAGGAGGAGGAGAAGACGATGATGATGATGAATAAGAGAGGAGGAAGAAGAAGTAGTGGCAAAGAAGCAGAAGAAGAAGAAGAAGAACAGAGGTTCGCATCTCTCTCTCTCTCTCTCTCTCTCTCTCTCTCTCTCTCTCTCTCTCTCTCTCTCTCTCACGCACACACACACACACACACACACACACACACACACCTGGAGACGCAATGGTGGGCTGGTGCTGCCGACAGCAGCAGGGGAGGCGACTTACCGAAGACAACGGCGGGCTGGCGCAGCGCGTCTCCAAGGACAAACAGCATGGCGGGGTCGCGCATCGGCGGGCGGAAGAATTCGTCGAGCTTCGACGTGTATGGGCGGGGCGCGGTAGTTGTTCGTGGCGATCTCCAGCGCGTTAACAAAGTTCGAATTGTGGCCGATCTGGGCCGCCGATTGACAAAGATCAGTGGCCCAGATTGGCTTCTTTTGCTTTTGTGAATTCAGGGGGCCACCAGGCTTTTTCTTTTGCCGTTCGACCGGGAGGGGGATCCCACGAGCCAGGTATGTGGATTAGTGTGACGGGTGGGGGACGGGTGGGGGACAGGTGGGTGGCAGCGTGAAATAGGGAAAATAAACGTAAAAAAACAAGGGCAAGAGTAACTCCATACACCATTTGCTGTAGGTGAGGGGATCGAACCCTCCCAAACACCACCCAAAAAATAAGGGGGCACATGCATGTCGAAGGAAGAGGACAACAGCATTGCCCATGTGAAACATTTGCAGGGACTACAGACAACTTGGACGAGGGTCTGACACGGACTGACATTCCCTCATGATGGGAAACACCGAAAAATTTTGCTTTCGGCCTCTCTTCCACCGAGGGGCCACGACCCAAAGGTGAGTGAAAGGTGAGTGAAAAGCAACACAAAAAAAATGGGTCTGATTTTCACTCACGTTCGGGACCCCCGGAGGAACACGGCAAGCAAAACAAAAGAAAGACCACCCAATGGGATGCTCCAAAAAAACATATATTTTCGAGGGCTAAAATACAGGAAAAACAAAACCACCGATCCCCATTCCCATCGACGGCGGAGGCGGGTCACACGCCCTCTACACTACTCCACATACAATGCTAGTGGGATCTCCCTCCGGGAGTGGGGTCTACGAGCCCCAAAACATGACTTAGGCCCGAAAAAAAAAAATTCCCCGCCCCCAGCAAAAATGCGCTGGGGTTACCCTAGCAGAAGGGGGTATGAGATCAAGTGAGTTCTGGTACGAGGACTGAAAGCCTGGACTTGACGTTCCGTCTGTTGAGGGGGGGATTTTTGGATTGTAGGTGGGGTCATTTTTTACCCTCTGCTCTCATAATTTTCCAAGCTTCTTCAGACCTTTTCAAAAAAAAAAAAAAAACTTTGTGTAGCTTAGAAAGACTTCTCATAGTTTTTCAGACTTTTTCAAACTTTTTCTGAATTTTAAACTATTTCATGGGGTTCTTCATGGAATAGGTTAGTAATTGCTCATGATCCTACTCTCAGACAAAGCGGTAAAGTAAGAGTCTGGCTTTTGTGAGTCGGATCCGGTGGAACTTGTAATGTGACGAGCGGTGAAGTAAATTCGTAAGCCTGAGATCGTTGCACACATAAGATGCTTGACTTTTGTGAGACTGTCAGCCCGCGTGCCGTAAGATCATTAATCTCGCTGCTGCTGTAGGATCCCTAGGCCATAGGCAGAATATATAGGATGTCTCCTACTGAGTTAGATGAGTTAAGGAAGCAGTTCGAGACACTAACTGAAAAGGGTTGGATCAGGCTCAGTTCATTTGAGTATGGAGCACCAGTTCTCTTTGTCCCAAGGGAAAATGGTGAACTCATGATGTGTATTGACTACAAAGGCCTGAACTAGATCACTAGGAAGAGCTCAAAGCCCTTGCCTAGGATCGACTATTTGTTGGATATGGTGCAAGGCTGTAAAGTCTTCAATAAAATTGATCTGAAATTCGGGTATCATCAAATCGAAATGGTCGAGGAGGACGTTCATAAGACTGTCTTCAAAACCCGGTATGACACCTACGAGTTTCTGGGCATGTCTTTTGGATTATGCAATGCCCCAGGAACCTTCCAGACAGAAAATGAACAAGATCTTCAAATTCTTTATAAATTGTTTTGTTGTGGTTTACCTGGATGATATTTTGGTGTTCAGCAAGAATGTTGTTGATCATGCTGATCATCCCAGGAAAGTCCTACAGATTCTCGGAGAAAACAAATACAAAAAAAATATCGATGTGTAGACCAGTTTTTTAAGTATGCAGCGTTTATCCCACTGCCTGTTGAGGATAGAGTGCCTCTTGTAAGAGAGGTATTCGCTGAGAGGTGGGTGAGTGTCCATGGACATCCAACCTTTATTATCAGTGACAGAGACTCGGGCTTTTGCAGCGATGAGTGACGATCATTCTGTCAGGATTATCGCCACTCCAAATTAAACATGACGCCAGGTAGACATCCGGAAGCCAATGGACAGGCTAAGGTGATGAACCAGATCTTGTTTCAGTTGTTGTGCCCTGTGACTACACCAGATCAACAGGATTGCGACAAACAGTTGTTCAAGGCACAACTCATGTACAATGCTTTTGTTCATAGTACGTGTGGTTTGACCCTACTGTTTGCACTGGGGTAGAAACCCTAGACAACCTCTCGATAGCATTATCGATAAGGCTAAACCCAAATTGACCCCGGACACTGCTAAGTTCGCCCGAAACTATGAAAATGATTTAGAGAAGGTCAGAGCTAATATGTTGAAATCATGGAAAACAATGATTCAATAGGCTAACAAACACAGACAACATTCTCCTATCCGTCTTGAGCACTGGGTTTAAGTAAAATGTTAAGAACTAGCATATGAACAAGATATCTCACGAAAGTTGTTGCCTGTCTATTACGGCCCATGACACGTTCTTGATAGTGTAGGGGCGGCAAATCCGTTTGGACTCTCTTATGTCCTTGCCGTACCCCCATACATCCGAACTCATCCTTTCTTCCATGCAGGAGTTGAAGGAGGAGAGTGGTGAGGTACCTACCTGACTATGGTGGACACCATCTTCATTACATTGTTAGGCGCTGCATCTGGAAGACCCCGGTTGGGGTAGTGCCTCACCAAGGAAGCTCGAGGCAGAGTCAGGCATGGCGGAATGAGGAGCAGCGACATAGCTGCTATGTGTTATCCAATGGGACAAGAGGGCAGAGCCCTTAGTAGTTCGCCATAGCCTAGGCATGTGAGAGGAAAAAGGGGAAAAGTATGGCTATGGTGGACTTGTTGTTGTGTCAGCAGTAAGAGGGAACTTCGGATATTGATTCTGGTTCATCCACTCATTGTTATTATTATTATTGGAAGAAGAATAAGATTGGCGAACAGAAGGCGGAGGAGGAAGGTGGAGAGAGAAGGGGGATTTGTCATTGGTCTTGCTGGTGTACATCTTCTTCTTCTTCTTCTTCTTCTTCTTCTTCTTCTTCTTCTTTCTCTCTTCTTTGGTCTATATCGCTTTGCAAGTGCTTTCATTGCTTTCGCAATCAGGTCGCATTGCCTTTCATTGTGAATTTGCACTTTGGGAATGACCAGTATCATAACAATTGGTATCGGAGCGGACTTACTTCCTGGAGAGGGATGTTAGTCACCCTAACCCTAATTCCAAATTAGGTTAGGGCTAACCTAATCTCGGATTAGGGTTGGAAGTTAGGGTTAAGAGGGGCAGCGAGGTATGTGGATACTGCCCTACCTGGTTAGGTCATGTAGGGTCGACATCAGAACTGACCACGTTGCTTGAGTGATAATATGGGGGGGCGAGACACAAAGGAGGCTGATTGGAGTAAGTGAGATGGAGTAGAGAGTGAGAGGTACTCGCACCTGGAATCTAGACTTCAAGAAGACATTGAGTGACTTTTGGGTTTCCCCTCAAGAGGGGAACTTGATCGGAGGCTGCCATATCTGCATTGAAGAGCTGCAAGTTGCTACTTTGGTCTTCAACAATGACGGAGGATCCGACGTTGTAACAGGGGTGTAGGGAGGCCCGCTTAGTCATTCTAGGACACTTCGTGTAGTGGTAGCTAGGGGTCAGGATGACCTATAAGAGAGGGGGGTGAGTCGTTAACCATCTTTAGAAGTTGGGCCTTACAAGTGGCGTGTGACTTGGGTATACCCATGGGTGGTTGCTTGGCGCTTCATGGCCTGTTGGGGTGTGTTGGGGGTTCTCTTTCTCTTCTCTACGGTCTTGGTTGTGTGTGTGAGCTTGTGGATTGCTTTCGCACCTGGTGGATAGATGAATGATGTATCTTGTTCTCAATGACATATTTTTCTACAGTGCACTGTCTTTTCATTTCGAACGGCGGTAGGAGCGGGTTTGTGTTGGAAGTTGTTTTTTCCTTTTCAGTACGGTAGAGGCAGTTTGGGACTGACTTGGTACACCTCCCTCATTGGCCCTGGTCCACGACCTACTTGGGACCCTTCGGGACTCGGTGGGACCAGGCCCAATGGACAAGGACCTTTAGGACCAAATCTGTTGTCGTCAATTCATCTTTTTGCTGTGCTGAATTTGGGGGACACACGACTAGTAGGGATATTTCTTTCAAGGGAATCTTGACGGGTCTTACTCTATGTTCTCACAAACTGCCCCGTATATGGCTTGGTGACCGTCTGCACCCCTCGAAATCTCCATTGTTGAAGTTAGTTTTCTTCGACTGACTTATTTGTGGTACATATTCCTTGTCAGGTGAGACAATAGGGGATCTCCAACTCATCTGATCGGACCTATTCGTTAAGTGAGTCCTCTCTTTGACTTGTTTTTTTAATTTATTTATTTTTATTCTCCTGCGTAAATGTCATTCTCTAAGTCCAAATGAATTGTTGCTCCAGCTACAACATATTTTTTTTTCCAAAAGTAAATCATCATTATATAGTAAATTTACATTCTAAATTTTAATTTTTCATTCCATCTTAAAAAATGTCATTCCAATTTTAAATTTTTTTGTCTTACTTCAAAACTTTCCTTTCAAGAATGAGGGATTCCTTCTTATTTGAACTGCATGCTAGAGATGAAATGAAATTTTTGATGAGTTCATGAAATATTTTAATTGAACTGTCATTCTAACTAAGGATTTTCAATCATAAATAGGTTAATACAACATAAATTCGAAGATATTTGTTGTAGAAGAATGAAAGTTGAATTAAAATATTTCATAAATTCATCATGAATTTCATTCCATCTTGAACAAATAAATGTAATTGAAAGGGAAAGTTCATATTTGGACTGAAACTTATCAAATAAAACTGAAAATTTTATAATTGAACGAACATTGAAAAAATAATTTATATATATGGAGGATTTTTTTTTTATATAATATTTTTTCAACTTTCAGTTATCGTGGGAATTTTTCTGTAGTAGGAATTCTACGTTCTGCTTTTTGTGATTTATTTGTTTCTCTTTTATTTGAACTATCTATGCCCAACATTGAAACGCGTGAGAGAAGAGAGAGAGAAGGTAATCTGTTTGAGAGTGTGAGGAGGGGTAAGAGGAATATTCGTCTGAACATGAGCAAAGAGCGGACCCCTCTTGAGAGATCTACTGACACCTCATCCTCCAGCATGACAGACATCTCATCTGCCCAATGGCAGTCCACGATGGACGAAGCGGACGAGAGTGAGAAACCATTACAGGGTCGGCTCCTTAAGCAACGACCCCCCGCCCAAGATGCTTCCTAAAGATAGAAGATGTGTCCACTGCAAGTAACTTTCATATATTTTTTATTTCTATAGGCAGGTAAGGTCGTTCGGGATAGGACAGGTCAATCTCAGAAAAAACTAAGTTCTTTAACCTTATCTGCTTTATTTCAATCAATTTTATTTTACGGTGCATACTCAATTAAGATTTTTCAAAACAAACGCAACTTTCTTGATATGCAGGTAAGTAAGGAATAAAAAGAAGACAATCCTTTTTCCTTTTTCCAACTAGGCATAATCAATCTCCTTTAGAAACATCCTTCTACCTACCTGCACAACATGCAAAAAAAAACAAGTTCAAAAGAAAACCATACAATCTCATACTCAAGTCAGACCTTTCCATTCACATGCATGACTCGCAAAACTTTCCTCTACCTCTCCTTTCGAACATTCAAAACAACAGGGTCAAGCAAAGTGTGAGTTCACGAAGGGGTGAAGGGTAGTCTGAATCATTCAACTGACCTTGAGTGAAGTTTGAATGAACACACACTCAAGAAAGCTGAGTAATATGCCAACCAGAAAAAAATAATCGTCGTTGAACATAGAATATACGACTCACAACTCCACAGGTTGTGGCCTTTCTCCCGGGCCACAGTCCGCGTCTTCCACCAAGTGTTTGAATGAGCAGAGGTTGGACCACAAAAAGAACTGAAGTGAGATAACCTTCCAGGAGGGTATTCTCACAATCGAGTTTCCACGTGGTCTTAATGTTCCAGACAATCCCAATGCACTTCACCAAAAATTTGTCCCCCCAACTAATCGCAAGTCCACACCGCCTCCAATCACCCTGTCCGCTCGCAATAGCCACACCAACATGCCAATCCCGATCACAACAACTAGTCCCACCTAGTCTCAAAATGGACCCAGATGGTTCCAAGTTGTCCTGGGTAGTCCCACACCATCGTCCACAATACCAGATGGTCCAAACTTAAAACCGCTCGCACTTCACGCCGCAAAAAAAATAAAGGTGGTCCTGGCTCAAAACCGCATATGTCGTGAGCCCCAATAAAAATGTCCTTCGGCGCAAACCGCAAGTGCCGCAACTCCAATAATCACTCCTCCGCATGCACTTACTCTACATCTCTTCATGCAACCGACCCATGTACCACTGTTGTACAGACCCAATCATACACCAGCGCTGGCCCAACCTCTATACTATGCTAGTCCGCCCAAGCCGCCACACACCAAAAACCCAACGGCGCGACCATCATTCGTTGTGCCGTCAGATACGCAATATAACCCCACTGAAAAGTGTAGCTGCCGCCATGCCAAAAAAAAAAAAAGTGGAACTGCCGCTCGCCGCGCCGTTTATTCGGTAGCATACCTGCCCCGACGAATAAGTCGTTGTTGCCATGCCATCGAACGAGCAGCATAACCCCAAAAAATATTGTCGACGTCACTGCTAATTTCGACAGCATGATCCCACCAGATACACTGCCGTTGTTGCGCCGCTAATTGAGCAGCACCTCCCCACACTCATACTTAAAAAACATTGGCGCCACGCAGCAAATCCGGTAGCACCTTCCCTTAGGAATTCCCTTAGGAAGGTCTTGATGCTGCGGCGACAGTCCGACAACACAACCCCACTGAAACAGGTGTCGCTTGCCTCATCGTCCGGACATGACGCAACCCTACCGCCACCACACCAGCACGAGGGTGGGGCTAACTTGAAGATCCTCCAGCCCTTGGCTATGACTGCCTCTCTTCTCCTCCTCTAGCAGCGTCTCCCCTCATCCCGCAACCCTCCACTTCCTTCACCAGCAACACCGCCCCATAGTAGCAGCCAGCCAGCATGCACTCAAGTAAATGTCCCAGCAGCACTGCCACAAGTGTGAGGTTGTTGGGTGGGGAGCTGACTTTTATAGCTAGCCGAAGGCATGTGGGCAGCTCTGCTTTGCCCACAACCAGGCAAAATTTCGTAAGGGCTCCTGACCCTTGATCTAAATCAATGACCAGGAACTTTGCACCTTGGTTTCCCCCTAGGAGGACCAAAGTCATCAGTTCATAGGAGTACCTGACCATTTTCCCAGGCCAGGTGCTTCAAAAAATGGTTGTATTCAGCCATTTCATGACTGCATGTTCAAATGAACACACGCAGTCCCATCAGCCCCTAGAACCTTTTAGGGGCTGCACCTGTTCCTCAGCCACAACCACATACGTGGCCGTTATTTTTTTTTTCTCTTCTTCCCTTTTTTTTTTTTTTTTTTTTTTTTTTTTTTTTTTTTTTTTTTTTTTTTTTTTTTTGGCTTTACGTCAACATTCACCATCACGTGGCTTTTCACCCACGCCCTCTAAAACAGAGACCCGGGTTCGATCCCCATAGGACCATTCCTCGATTTATGTGTGTCATTCTTGCACAGGGGTCATGCTAATCTCTCGTGCGCGCCCGATCTGGGCCGTGAGATCTCTGCGATCGATGGTCGGAATCGACCACGCAAGCCACATAGCGATGGCTAGCTCCAAAAGGAGCTAGCCCAGTGGCGTTGTATGTCGGATTTGATCTTGGTACCCGCTGGGTGAAAGTCAGGCATCGTAACCTATTGGGCTAGCTCCTATCACTCTTCTGTAAGAAGAGCTTCGCCCCAGCCATTCTCGCTGCCTGTGGCCTTGCAGGCCCTATCTGCCTGAGGCTCTGCAGATCCTGCCTGCTTGAAGCCTTATAGGCTTTGCTGGCAGGCCCTGCCTCGTCTGTTGGCCGTGTGACCTCGGCATCGGCCTATCCACCCCCTGGCTTGATGTCGACCCCCGCAGCCCAGGAAATAAAAACCCTTCTTCCTATTCCCCTTGCGTCGCGGTCCTATACCCGACGCATCCCTCTTTTTAAGCCTACCTGAATCGCACGGCTGCTAGGAAGAATAGGTTTAACTTTAGCGTTCCCATGTCCGCACATTCCTGCGGCTTCGACAAAAGCGAAGCATTGCCATTCACATCCGTTACTCCCGGACGCCACACGCGTCCGGACAAAAATTCGAAAACTTTTAGGTCTCTCGGTCATAGATCAGGACTGAATAAACTTTTGACAAATGTCAGTCTCATCAAGTCCTTCAATTCAACAAAGAGTCGGACAACGTCCGGCGTTTAACATCCCCGGCAAATAGCGAGTGGAACTCTGACGAGCGCAGGAACCGGTGTCAACTCTTCAAGCGCAGCAACGACAGTTTTGTACTGGTCTCAGTCCCAAATACAGGAACATGAGCCCAAAACGCCGCAATTCTTACTGACGTACAATACAACAGTTCCATAGTGCACAAGAGAGTGGCCGTCCAAGAACGACGGGAAGAGGGACATCACCTCTTGGATCAGCTCCATGCGCTCATACTTCAAGGTACTACGAACACCACAAAAAGACCGAAGTATGATCATGGGCACAAATATTGAGCCCGTCGTGCGAAGTTTTATAGAACTCCAAGCTGTTAGTGCAGGTTATGAAATAATTGACCTGACTGAGTGGTCAAAAGTAACTTTTGTACGTACTCTTGAGGACCTCCTCATCGCGCAGTATCAAGATAAGTACAGCGCGCTCAAAGCAAGGCTAAAGCTTGAGGCCCTCAAGGGCCAAAATTGGAGGACTTCCATGCAGGCTTTGAAACAACATTTGACTAGTCTGTTCACTACTCCAAACATGGAATGGATTGACGTGTCTTGCATGGATGTGATATCTAGTCAACCTAGAAGCCAAAGACCTCGCCAGGTTTGCAAAGACACCAGCTGCAGGTAAAACTTCACGATGCAAGCGAAACGGAAGCAGCAACCAGCTTGCCTTGCCAGACATGCGAACCCTGGATGATCTGTCTCTAGATGACGATCTAGAACCGGATTCCGATGTGGGTTGTTATACATCAGCTCTTGAGCCTGACATCAATGAGGATGAAAAATGTAATGCCTTTAAAAAAAATGCTTCAAGCAGGGGGCCTAACAGTGGTTCGGGTAGGGGAACCATAACCTACCTTCCCAAGAACGCAAAGATTCATGAGAAGTCGGAGGATGCTTCCAGCAAGCCTTGGGAAGCCCCCTGTATTAGTCAAAAGGAGTGGGAAAGAAAATCCAAACTCCGCGTGTGCTTGCATTATCAAGAGTCTGGGTACATTCTGCAGGATTGTTATCGTTTGCAGGAAAACAGACAAAGGGCATAGAAGAGTTATCAACACTCTCTACAACAAGGGAAGATGAACAGTCATTTGTAGGCCCCTCCAAGGAGCCTGAATTTGATCAACAACCTGCTATTGAAGCCCGGACTGATGCTGAATCCAAGGCTCCCGCATTCCAATTAATTTACATTGAGCCTTGGGAGGAGACTAAGGAAGTCAACTTCCACTCTCACCTGGAACATTGGTTGTAGCTCAAGCAGCAACATCGTGTTCAAGAAGGAGTGGAGCCGATCTTCTTTAAGCTGCTCATTAACTGCCGATACATCTGCGTGTTGGTTGATAATGGCTCAACGACTAACTTTTTTTCTCCTAATGGGATTTGTAAGGTGGCCCTGGGAATGAAGCAAGTAGAATTGCAGAACCCTTGTCAGACACAGGTAGGCAACCAAGAGCTTGTCACGTTAACCTGCGCATCGGTCCTCGCACGAGCGAGGGTCCTCTCGGCTATGTCACGCAGGAGTAAAAACAAAAACAAAAATCAAGAGACAACCCGGGAACGCCGCATAACATTCCGCGAACCACAGAGACGGACGTGGTTGCATCGCTCCTTTGCCGCTCTAGCAGGGTGCGCCAGCTATACTTCCTGTGGTCTGGCGGCGGTTCTGTTTTTTTTTACGGTGGTGCGGAAGCGTTGCCGGATTTTCGCGGCGGCGGTTCTATTTTTTTTTACGGTGTCGCGGAAGCGCTGCCGGATTTTTGCGGCAGCGGTTCTGTTTTTTTCGGCGGTAGTATGGAAACGTTGCAGGATTTTTTTTGCGGCGGCGATTCCAGTTTTTATGGCGGTAGTGCGGAAGCGCTGCCGGGTTTTTGTCGAAGACGACACTGTTTGTACGGCAGTATTGACAGTATATTTGCACTAAGTGGAGGTGGGGCGTTGACACAGAGAAGGTGCGTCAAAGCGGCGTTGCATTTTTGAAGTAGAGTAAGCGTGACGTCGCAAGGACGTTGTAACTTTGGAGGCAAGTGGCGGTAACGAGAAAACGCCGCCAGATTATTGGAAGGTGATTGTGTGCTGAAAGGGTATTCTGGCAGGCGGTCGTCACAAGGGAGTGGTGTCGATCACTTTGCTGACGACTGGGTGCGACGACCTTCTCGTCAAGAGAGTGTAATTCTATACGGTTTTCTTGAGTGTGCCGTTCAACTTCACTCAAGGTCAGTTAATCTGATTCAGTTCCCTCCACACCTGTGTGAACCCACACTTGCTTGATCCTGGTTCTCTGAACGTTCATTGGAAAGGAAAAATAAATGTGTGTTTGCGTGTGTTATGAGGAGTCTGACGATGGCGAAGGATTGTATGGTGGTCTATGTGTGTGGTTTGACTTGATTGCAGGTACGACATGTGGACTGAGATGGATAAGGTTGATGATGGTGAAATAATGGTTGTTTTTTCACCTCTTCACTTGCGAGTGTGTGTAAACTCGAGGGAAAAAAAAAGACGATGGAAATAAAGCGAGCATAAAGAAGAGGGACGCAATTGGACTTAAACTCATTCCCCAAAGGTCACCCGTTTTTTTCCCGAATGACCCTTTCTGTCTATGCGTGTCCGTCTGAGTTAATTTTTCTTCTACATTTTTCTTTTTTTCGTCTAAGTGGCTCTTGACGTCAGGTGGTAAGAGTTTAGCTTGTCTAATGTGCAGATGCTTTTCCTTTTCCTAGGAGGCATTTGGGGCGGGGGTTCGTTGTCTTAGGGGTTGACCCTGTTATCGACTCAGAGTGGACCGCTTTGCGGGGGGGTACCATGCTGTTGCGGTGGAGTCAGCCCGACTTCTGAGTTCGGGGTTCACTCGGGCGAGGACGAAGGGTATCCCAGACCACCTCCTAGGGGGATGGATAAAAGCATCTTCACGGAAGGGCTTTAAGTTCTTGGTGCCTCGCGTAACGAAAAACTGCCATAACATACCTTTTGGTGGCCGTTTTAAGAGTCACTAACGCATAGGGAACTGGTGCCACAAGCAGTCCAGTTTGTGTCCTACTAGTCAGACGGAGTGTATTCGATACTCTCGACGTGGACGGTCGTGCCATAAGAAGTACGGGCCAGAAGAAAGGACGTCTGAGAAGATCGGTGATCATAATATTTATGACGAAAACAATGGGAGGCTGAACATTTTTGTGGAGTAACCTGAATGGAGATGGATACTCTATCATTCGAGGAACAGAAATAGTAATTATTTTCTACGAGGACAAAGCGACCAACAAAATTTCATTCGCACTTCCAAGTAGTTCCATATGGTGCGAAGGTGTGGTCGAACCGAGAATTCAAACATCGGCCAAAAACCTGATCACTCGTTGATCGGTATGGTAGCAATAGAACTTACTTGTAGGAATTATTTATAACAAGCTTCGACAAATATACTGTCAGAACGAATTTTTTTTTGATCTCGTGCATTTAGAGACGATACAAAAATCTTCAGTCATATGGATCGTGAGAATAATTTTGCCAGACCAGGTCAGCAAGTCATTGGATTGGATTTGTGTAATTTTTGTTTTACGATAAATGAATTTTCTTGTTTTGTTTTCAAATTATTGCTAGGGACTAGGATTGTACCTGGGAGTTTCACGCTTGGTTGGAACCGTCCTAGTCGATCGGCGCACGTTTCGTACTTGGGAGATCAGCGCCTCAGGGAACGAACGGCGTTCGGGTTCACTTGGCGTTAACCAAGCAATTCCTATACTGCAGCGAGACGAGCAAACGCCCTCGACTAATCTACCTCTGCGATTGCATTTAAAAGCTTTCGCATATGGGTCAATAGCGCGGTAGGAATACGCCCCTGAGGGTGGTGATAGCTCCTTGGGGAAGCAAGCTTATACCCCTCGAAAACCTATCCTGTCGTAGGGGACCGCGGGATGTATAGCTGGCGCACCCGGCTAGAGCGGCGAAGGAGCAATGCAACCAAGTCCATCTCGGCGGTTCGCGGAATGTTATGCGTCATTCTCGAGTTGTCTCTTGACTTTTGTTTTTGTTTTTACTCCTGTGTGACATGGTCGGGACGGCCCTCGCTCGTGCGAGGGCCGACGCGCACAACAACGTCAACACATGCTATCAAATGTGTGCACAACATCTTTGACAAGGATTGCATTATCACACGAGTTGAACTTCTACATCTTGGACAAGTGTCCTTTCGACGTGGTCCTTGGTTTTGGCTGGTTAAAAGTCCACTGCCTAAGGACCACGTGGGCGGACACTCAGTTCGTGGTGCGTGACGCCAAGGGGAATAAGCGTACCGTCTTGTTGGGTGAGATGCGCGAGTCCCCAGTGACTCTTTTGAGTGCGAGGAAATTCTGCAGATCAATGCGCACGCGCAAAGAAGGTGAATATGTGTATGTAGCTCTTGTGAAACCCCTCCATGTACCTTCTACTTTTGCTGTATTTTCTACCTCGGAAAATAATTATACTTCTGCTACCTTTACTTTTGTTTCATCTACTTCTACTGTAAGAAATAAGACTACTTCTGATCCAACTACTTCGAATTCAGTTGTTATTGCTGTAAATTCTCAATCTGATTTTTTCTCTCCCGATGAGGATGATCCTCTACCGGAAGTCCTCATAAACATTCGTCGTCAATTAGATCGGTTTCCGGAAGTTCTGGCTGAACCTCATGGAGTCCCCGAGCGTTCGGTCAAACACAAGATCGAGATTAATAGAAGGGAGTGTTCCTCCAAAGGGTTGTGTCTACCGTATGGGACAAGGCAAGTTGGGGGAGTTGAGGAGAGAAATCGACGACATGATTGATTGTGGATGGATTAGGCCTAGTGAGTCTGAGATCGGTGCACCTATCTTGTTTATGCCAAAGAAAGGAGGTAAACTCCGGATGTGTATCAACTATCTTGGCTTTAAATCGTATCACTAGAGAAAAATGTTTATCTCTTACCTCGCATAGATGATTTGCTAGATGCTGCAGGTGGGTGCAAGGTCTTCTCCAAGATCGACCTCAAATCTGGTTCCCACCAGATTGAAGTTGATTCGAACGACCAACACAAAACTACATTCAAAACATGCGATGGGTTGTACGAATTCATTTTTATGCCCTTCAGTCTTACGAATGCACCAACTGCATTTCAGTGCCTCATGAACAAGGTTCTCCACCATCAGCTCAACAGGTTTATTGTTGTTTACCTTGACGACATCCTGATTTTCAGCAAGTCCATGGAAGAGCACGTCAAGCATCTTGAGGAAGTCTTGCAAGTCCTCAAGGAGACACAAATGCACCTCAACTTAGAGAAATCCGAGTTTGGAAGGGACAAAGTCATCTATCTTGGATAATGGTTGTCTACAAACGGTCTTGAGTCTGAGGCAACGAAGGTCGAGGTCGTACATAAGTGGCCTCAACCTGCGAACGTAAGTGAAATGTGTTCCTTTTCTGGTTTGACTTCGTATTACCGGAAGTTTGTTCCTAAATTTTATGTCATTGCTCACCCACTCTCGAGACTAACAAACAAAATTGTCACTTATGAGTGATGTGAGAAATGCGAGATTGCGTTTCAAACCTTGAAAGAGGCTTTGGTAAGTCATCCTGTGCTCCGGATTGTGGATCCCAACCTCACATTCACGGTCACTACGAACGTGAGTCAGTATGGGATTGACGTAGTGTTGCAACAAGATGATGACGATGGTCTGCGTATGCTCGAGTATTACAGCAAACGCATGTTCAACCCCAAGGTAGCTACCTCCACATATATGTGTGAACGCTATGCCTTGCGAGAGACACTCGCACATTGGAAGCACCACTTCTTGGTTCGTCACTTCAATGTTTACTCATATCATCAAACCTTGCAATGGATAAAAACACAAACTAATCTCTCTCCGACGCTGACCCGCTGGTTGCATGACATTGATGTTTACAATTTTGAATTGAAACACAAGAAAGACTGTTGTAATCGTGTTGCTGATGCTTTGTCGCGTCATCATCCTGATTTTTTTACTTGCCTTGTGAGCTCATATGACTTCCGAAGGAAACTGACGGAGGATCTGGTCGAACACATTGCCAAGGATCCGTACATGAGCCTTATAACAGCAATTTCGTCAAAATGGACATATTTTATTTTTTGAACGAAATTGAAAACAAAAAAATTGGCCCGATTTAGGTCGATATTTTCAGCTCCTGAGGGTATGACATTCTGAAAACGCCCTACCCCCTGGATGCAAACTAAGTCCAGATACATCCAGGGGGGTGAGGCATTTTCAGAACGTCGTACCCCCTGGAACCCAGCTAAGTCCAGATACATTCAAGGGGTCCGGCGTTTTAAGGACGCCGGACCCTCAAGAGCTTGAAATTTCCACCTTAATCTCTCTAATTTATGAGGTTTCAATTTCGTTCAAAAAATAAAATATGTCCGTTTTGACGAAATTGCTGTTTTATGGCCATAAGCCTTATGGCCTACTGAAACCCCTCCCCATTCCTGATGGACCCGGTGAATCGATTTCCATCGATTTCATGGATATGGGAAAGGTGAGTGAAGGAGGAAATTCACAAGTCATGGTCATCGTAGACCGTTTCTCCAAATTTTTGAATAAAGGATGGTCATCGTGCATCGTGAATAAAGGATGAAAAACCCCGCCACAAATCCTGCTTGACGTGGTCAGGAGGGTCCCCTTGCGGGACCGATGTGCTCGACAACGGGGACCCTTTGCGGGTGCACCATCCACCACCCACAATCTGTTGTAAGAGGGCAAGTGTGAGCATGCCCGTTGGGACCTGAAAGAAGCGAACTATACCTGAGCGGAGTAGCCCGGGGCACTGTGGAGAGGCTCACAACGATACTGTGTGCAAATCATTCGTCAGACTTGGGTATAGGGGCGAAAGACTAATCGAACCGTCCAGTAGTTGGTCCCCTCCGAAGTTTCACACAGGGTAGTTGGAGGTGCAGAATGGGCCGGACTGTATTGAAGCGCTATCGGGTCAAAAACGAGGAAGACGAGGACGACAATGAAGGAAATCGCAGAGACGGGCATGAGGTGGGCGCAATAGGAAAGTTGTAGCTCGCTCCGAGTCGTTTCTAAGTACAGATGAGCAAAGTAAAGTGCTCGATTGGGGTCTTGGATCCACCTGAACGAGATGGTAAAGTTAGTTTTGAGGATAGACCAATAGAGTAGAAGTTAATAGGAGAAAATGTTTTGTGGAAGTAGCGAAACGAAGGATATGGTAGAAGAGCTAAGTAGAGATCTCGCTTGATTCACAGTGGGATCGAACGAAATAAAGTGTTGCATCGGGGTCTTCGATATGATGGGCGAAGCTGATAGCGTTGTAAGAAATGACAAAGGAGGGTTAGTTTCAATGTTGTAGGAGCCAGAGGTTGCGCTGTGCATGGTAGAAACGGAAATGGGAAAAGAGGTTTTGAAGTAGGAATGCATTTGTCCACCTTCTAGCGGAAGATTTATTTCGATTTTGCTCTTTGTG
>BFEA01001012.1:74981-118453 GCA_003427395.1 Chara braunii
TCTCTCTCTCTCTCTCTCTCTCTCTCTCTCTCTCTCTCTCTCTCTCTCTCTCTCTCTCTCTCTCTCTCTCTCTCTCTCTTGTGCGTGCTTTTGGTCTCATTATCTTGGCTACCTTAGGGCTGTGTTCCCCACGCCCATGTGGTAGACAATTTTTTCATTTTGAAATCCGAATAGAAAGGTACACGTTTATTCGAATACAATGTGTACGTGTCCTAGTCGAAGTGCTCGGCTAATCGAGAAAAGTGGACCCACGCCGTTTCGATTTTGAAATGTTTAAAACTCAAGGATCGTGGCCGCCTTGCCCTCCTACGGGCAGCTACCGGTCCTACGCGGTCCCGCTGTCGAGGCAAATACCCTGACAATGGTATTTGCCGGGGGTTTTCAACGTCGGACGGTGTCCGACTCTTGCGCTGGATTGAAGGGTTTGATGAGATTTACGTTTGCCAAAAGTTTATTAAGTCCTGACCGCTGACTGAGAGACTAAAAAAAGAATTAGAACCCTAGTCCGGACGCCTACGACGTCCGAGCAGCCGCGCGATTTAGGGCCTAGGTAGACTAACAAGAACGGTCGCACCAGGTATGGGGCCGTAACGTGAGAGGAATAAGCAGGGTTTTTATTTTCTGGGCCGCGGGGGTTGACATCGAGTCAGGGGGTTGATGATAGGCCGATGCTGAGGTCATGTGGCCAATCGACGGGGCAGAACCTGCCAGCAAGCCTATTAGGCTACAGGCAGGCTGAATCTACAAAGCCTTAAGCAGGCATTGCAGTTGGGCCACAGGCAGGCAGGATCTGCAAAGCCTGAAGCAGACGAGGCAGTTGGGCCACAGGCAGGCAGGGCCTGCAAGGCCACTGACAAGGGGGGGTAGCTACTGGGCAAGCTCTTCTTATAGAAGAGTTGCTCCTACCTCTACCGTGGTAGGAGCTAGCCCAGTAGGTACCGGTACTTGACTGTCACCCCATTGATATGGGGATCAAACCTGACCAGCCGCGCTACCGAGCTAGCTCCTCTTGGAGCAGCTCACTATGCTAGGGCAGTTGGGCGCGACCTGTTTCAGCCGTGCGATCTTCGAGATTGCGCGGTCGAAATCAACCGCGCCGAGATTTGCATGACCTTGCATAAGGATGACACGCACATATCCAAAAAAAAAAAAAAAAAAAAAAAAAAAAAAAAAAAAAAAAAAAAAAAAACTTAAACTAAAATCTAAGCGCCACATGGCGCACTAGGAAGTGACTGCACTTGACAGTCGCCCGAGGAAAGTGGTCCCACTAGCAAAGAGGATTCGATTGAATGCCTGAATCTGAACGTGTTTATGGAGAGGTGCAGTAAATTGAGATCGAACTGCTTTTCTGCATCTCTCCATAAATCACATCCAGATTCAAGAGCTTGATTATATCCCTGTTGCTAGTGGGACCTTGGCCTTGGTGCAATAAGTACCTGTTCGTTTCGGATGAACAGGTCACAGTAGTACTAAAAAAAAAAAAAAAAAAAGTATGATTGTGCCAGACTTTTTCGTCGAAATTCCACCGACTCATCAGGAGGCTGAACCTCGACAGTCCACCAATAGAATGGACAAAACCGAATGAACCTACTGCTAGAACATGGAAACATGCCCTGCAACTTTACTACTATTACTACTACGAGGGAGAGGAGCGGCCAACAGGTAAGTGCCCAGACGTGTGCCCCCTCGTTTTCTCCTGAAGGTCGAGTTTTGCGCCCATTCGTTTGATGAATGGGCTGCGGAACGACGCCTGTACCCGGCGCGGTTTGCATCCAGGTACGGGCGCTCGAGGTAAGGGGGCTAAGCCCCTATTTAACCTGACTCTAGTTCGCCCCCGTGAAATGACTGAGAGAAAAAAAAAAAAAAAAAGTTGCGAATTTGGTCGTGACTTCGGGCCAGATGCAGAGCCAGAAGCATCTAGACCCTGATAAGACAACAGACCGTTGAGTTCAACAGTCTGCTAGATATGACTTAGTACAACCACTTTTGGCTGCGTCAGCTGGGGGTGATGGCGAGATGCATTACCAGGGCCTGGAACTTGGTTCCCCTACGGGAACATCAAGATTTTTAGCCCTTGATCTCGTCTAAGATAAAGGGTCAGACCCTGATCCGAGTTTTGGCTGAGGGCAAAGCTGCTGCCCTCAACTCTCGGCTGACTATAAAAGAAGCCAACGGCCAGCCAACCAACATTCATTCGTGGCTGATGCTGCTCGCATTCCACTTGAGTGAGTGCTGGCTGCTGGAGGAGGGGCTGCTGGCTGTGGTGGAGAGTGAAGAGAGGTGGAGAGTGGAGTTTTGTAGAAGGATTGAGGTTGGAGGTTGCCATAACTTGAACCATCATCTCTGCGAGGAGGGAGAAGGCCGCTGGAGTGATGTAGCTACAACATAGCTGGTGGAGACGCGTGTCGCCATAGCCGCGGCCGTTGGCAGCAGCGCAAGGGAGGTGTTGCGTGGCCATCACAGCAACGGCAGCCATAGTTGGTGAAGTGCTGGGGAGGTGCTGCGCGACCATCATGGCGACGACAACCTTAGTTGGAGAGGTGGTGGGAAGGTGTTGTTCGTTCAACTCGGCATCGGTGGCCATTTTCTGTAAGGTGTAGGGGTTATGCTGCACATGGCAGCCATAGTTGGAGAAGTGATGGGGAGATGCTGCGCGGTTTTTGCGGCGACGACAATTTTTGCTGACATACTGCGGGAGCGCTGTCATTTTTTTTCGGTGGCAACTGTGATTTTTTGGCAGTGACGTGGAAGCGTTGCCGGATTTTTGTGACGGCGGCACTGATTTTAACGACGGTGGTGCGGAAGCACTGCCAGTTTTTCTCAGCGGTGGCGACAACATCACTTTGATGGAGGGGGTGTTGCCGAACTAGTGGCATGGTGACATCAAGGTATCCCTAAGGGGAGGTGCTGATCGTTTGGCAACACAACAATGACGATGTGTTTTTTGTGAGGTTACCCTGCTAAATTTGGTACGGCGGAAGCGACACTTCGATGGAAACTGCTGCTAATGTTTTTTGGCACGGCGGTGTGATACCGGTTTTGACGGCGCGGCGAGCAGCAGTTCCGCGCTTTATTTTTTGTGGTATGCGACAACTATGATGGATTCTAATGTGGCCCATAGGTTAGGTTAGTGTTGGTGCACGATTGAGTCTGTGCGGCAGTGGTGCGTAGACCGGTAGCATAAAGAGAGCGCGAAGTGATTGCTCGAGGCAGCGGCTATTGGAGTTGCGATACTTACGGTTTGCGCCAGAAGGATATCTTTATTTTTTGGGGGCTCGCGGCGCATGTGATTTTCAGCCAGGGCCAACTTTATTTTTTTTTATGGCACAAAGAGCGCGAGGTTTTGAGTTTTAGACCATATGGTGATGCGGGTGATGGTGTGGGGCCGCCCGAGACCATTTGGGACTATTTTGGGACCAGGTGAGACTAATTTGAAATCGGGACCGACATGTTGGTGTGGTTATCGTAAGCGGACGTGGTAATTAGAGGTGACGTGGACTTGCGTTTGGTTTGAGAGTGTCCTTGGAGGACGTGATGCAGTAGGGACTGCGTTGAGACTGTCCGGGATGTTGAGGGGACGTGTGTTTGGATAATGAGAGCACCCGCTTTGAGGGTTATCTCATTCATACATTTCAGTGGACCTAGCCTTGGTGTGATGAGACATTTGGAAAAGGCGGCGGACCGTCGTTTAGTGAAACGACTACAACTTGTGAAGTTGTGAGCCGCGTATTTTCATGTACGCCGCATATTTTTCTACAACGATAATTTTTCCTTTGATTGATATACTACTCGGCTTTCTTGAAAAAATCGATTCAAACTTCACTCAAAAGAAAAGGTAGAGGAAAGTTGTGCGAGTCATGCATGTGAATGAAAATGTTTGACTTGAGTATGAGATTCTATGGTTTTCTTTTGAACTTGTTTTCCTTGCGTGTTGTGCAGGCAGGTAGAAGGATGTTTGCAAAGGAGTTTGATTTATGCCTATTTGGGAAAGATCAACATAAAAATTCCTACGAGAAATGAAAGTTGAAAAAACATTCCATAAAAAAAAAATTCTTCATATTTATAAATTATCATTCCAATGTTTATCAAATTCTAAAATTTTCAGTTTTATTTGATAAGTTCCCGTCTGAATATGAACTTTCCCTTCCAACTACATCTATTTGTTGAAGATGGAATGAAAGTCTGGACGAGTTTATGAAATATTTTAATTAAACTTTTATTCTACTACAACAAATATCTTCTAGTTGAAATTGGATTAACCTATTTATGATTGAAAATCCTTACTTAGAATGACAGTCCAATTAAAATATTTCATGAACTCATCCAGACTTTCATTTCATCTTTAGCATGCAGTTCAAATAAGAAGGGATACCCCATTATTGGAAGGAAAGTTCTCAAGTAAGACGGAAAATTTTAAAATTGCAATGACATTTTTTAAGATAGAATGAAAATTTGAAATTTAGTATGTAATTTTAGTATAGAATGAATTTTTAATTCTTGAATTTTTTTCTGTTGAAGAAAAAAATATCTTTTTTCTACCTTTTATCTGCTTGATTGTTAAAAAGACTCGTTATTTTGAAAAAAATTGTTCAGCGTGTATCGTAGAATGAATACGATTGAAGTAAAGCAGATGAGGTCAAATGGACTTAGTTTTTTTCCAAGATTGACCTTTTTTTATCCCAAATGACCTTGACTATCTGTATTTGTCTAAATGATTCTCATTTTCTGTCTCCTTTGATTATTTTTGTCTAAGTTACCTTGAACTCATTAGGGAAAAAAACAAGTGAAATCTACTTGGGGAAGATATGTTTTCTCTCTAGGAACAATCTGGGGCGGTGGTTCGTTGCTTTAGGAGCCGACTCTGTTATCGATCCAGAGTGGACCGTTTTACGGGGGGGTACTTTGCCGATTCGGTGGAGACGGTCCGACTTTTGAGATCCGAGTCTTGTGCTCAGACGAGGAGGAGTATCATAGACTACTTCCTAGAGAGAGAGACATGCAACACTTCAAGCAATGCCTCTGATCAAGAATCATTCGCAAAGAAGTTTGTCATCCAAAAATATTAGAAACGGATGAAGACAAGTGTGTGCGTGTCCAATCTTAGGTCGGTGGTGGATGACATGAATAACTTTGGCAGCGCATCTTATTAAGTCAAAACTAAGATTGTCCGACTACCTTGTCGGGTGCATCGAGTATTGTCTAATGCCAACTTCTCATTGACTCCTGTATGATTATTTTGTGAAGTCCGACCCAGAATGGTCGGATTTTATTTCGACCTTGTGTGATTGGATATATCGTATGATGATTTGAATTCCTTCAGTTATCATTACAGATGGGATATGCGTTCTATCGACTACGGTCAATTTCTTTTGATATGATTATATGTTGATATTTTATTTTTTTCTTAAACCACCAGTACCTCCGCCAGTGTTGGAAAATTATGTTGCCCTGACCGGTACTCGAAGTTTTCGGGGTTCAGACACAGGGGCGACAATGTTCCCAAAATCGTAGTTTTCTTTTACCCGTGCACGGAAAAAAAAGGAAAAAAAAAAGGCCTTTGTATTGCAATGATGTCGAACAGGGTACTGTAGGCGGTCGTGCTCACAGTCTTGAATGCATCTTACAACAAAGACGGTCACATTTTGAAACTTTTTTTTTTTTTTTTTTTGCTTCTCTTTTGTTTGTTATGTGTCCCCTGCGAACGAGGCAGGGTGAAATCCGTGATTTGCTCTAGCTGTGTTTCCTCAGTTGATTGTAACCCTGATGTATCCAGCCGTTTTCAAGGCCGAATCCGTTTGTTTGTTTTTTTTTTTTTTTTTTTTTTTTTTTTTTTTCTGACAATCTGACTTTGTGATCTGCTCGAGCTGTGTTCCCTCAGAGGATTGTAACCCTGATCACACTGACACTTACGAGAATGTATCTTGTCATTTTCACTGCCGAATCCGTGTTCATGTCTTTTTTTTTTTTTTGCGTTTCTGGAATCTGACAACCTGGCCACGGGGCTGAGATGCCCTCACTGAGGGCACACTCACACTAACACTTCCGAGAATGTATACAACTGCAATCACGCACAGAGCTTTGTTTTGTTTTCTTGTTTTGTGAGTTTTCACGGCCGCAACTTTTTTTTTTTTCTTCCCGTGAGAGTACCATAAAGAAATGGAGTGGGACCCAGACTCGGCAAAACTCCGAGCGCAGTGAAAATCAGGGTCGGCAAAAACAGACTCGGAGGTACTGGTGGTTTAATGATATATCTAAAAGGGATTAGGATGAATTATGGTTTTACGCTTGGTTGAGACTGTCCTAGTCGACCGACGTATGCTTTGTACTTAGGAGATCAGCGCCCTAAGGAACAAACAACGTTCGGGTCCTCTTGGCGTTAACCAAGCGTATCTATACTACAGCGAACGAGCAAACACTCTCGACTGACCTACCTCTGCAATTACATTTAAAAACTTTCGCATGTGGGTCAGTAGGTCGGTAGGGATACGCCCCTAAGGGTGGTGACAGCCCCTTAGGGAAAAAAGCTTATGCCCCGCGAAAACCTATCTTGTCGTAGGCGACCACCGGATGTATAGCTGGCGCACCCGGCTAGAGCGGCGAAAGGAGTGACGTGACCGCGACCGTCTTGGTGGCTCGCGGGGTTATTATGCGTCGTTCCCGAGTTGGCTCATGATTTGTTTTGTTTTACTCCTGCGTGACATGGCCGGGAGGGCTCTCGCTTTTGCGAAAAAGGCGGGAGCTGATGCGCTCGACATCGCCCCCTTGCAAGGCCCTAAAACCTCAAAATGCCCACCTTCCCCAACCACCACCGACGTTGCAATTTCAATGACGTTGAAATTCTCAGGGGGATAAAATGCACCCCTGACGGGCTGCGAACTGAGTTTACCCCTTGTACTGCCCCCATCCCCCCACGACCCTGTAGAGACGCAAATGGTACGCAAATGGTCTTGTATAACGCAACCTATGAACCTCTCAGAAGGGCACGGGATCTGGTGTGGCATGTTCGGTGTTCCGCTGCAGCCTTTTTCTTGCGCCTGGAGAACGATGCTCTGCCGGTTGGGTGAGCGGTCGCAGGTCTGACTATTCGAACCTGCGACCAGGGGCCACAATGCACATTCCCTGCTGGTGCTCTTTCCACTGAGCTAAGGTTAGTAACGGTCAGGTGCAATGGCCCGCTGGCCGAAGTGCGCCCGAGAATTCGAGCCTGCAACATAAGACGGCAATGCGCATTCGACTAGGGTGCTCTAACCATTGTGCTATTGTTATTGTTGATGTTGCCTCTTGTGTAATCGTTGTTATTGCCACTTGCTGTCGCCGGTGCCATCGTGGCTGTCAGCTCCTCTGCCCCGGTGATCGCTCTTGGTGTTGTTGTTGTTGATGCGGCTGCGGTTGTTGTTGTTGCAGTTTTACTGTTGCCGCCGTTGTCATCGTCGCTGCTGCCAGCGCCCCTGTCTCCGTTGTTGTTGATGTTGCTGCTGTTATTGTTGTTGTTGTTGTTGTTGTTTCCGCTGTTGTCGTTGTTGCTGCTGCCAGCGCCCCTATCTCTGTCATTACTGTCGGTGATGTCGTTGGGAGAGGCAGATTGCCAGATGTCCCCGCGATCCAACCTTGAGGCGCTTGAGGATGAAACAGTGCCTCTGCCTCCTCCCCCCCTGTCGACTCGCCGTCGCCTCCGCTGCTATAGTAGGGGACGGACGGTGCTCGTCCCTCTCTGAATAGATGAAGAGAGCATAGCACCTATGCATGTGTCTGCGCACCTGCTCCCCATCGGTGATGTCATGTAGCCGGGAATCCGGCCCCTCCTCTAAAGCCCAGATGATGTCCAACATTTGCTGGGAGATATCCTCCAGCCAATCATCCATCGAAATCCTGGCCCCATTAACCTGTGATGGATGATTTGCTGTGGAGGACAGCACTCGCACAAGCTCCTGCAGCTGAGGCTCTCCCTCCTTCAAGGCTTACAACCACTCGTCCGCTTGTTGTTGCAAATTGTCTTTCCACGCCATCTTCTCTACTACGTCCTCCATGTTGACTGTCGGCCGTCGCCCCGCCTCTTCACGCTAACCGCTCCCCCACTTTCCCGCCAATAGGCCAACCAACACTGAGTATCTGGCACGTCAGGCACTGTGGTCCCTTTTCCCCTCCGCTCCCGCGTGGGTGTATCGTGCTTACGTCATCAAACAGCGCCGTATTGCCCAAGGGCATCCGAGGGGGATCTCCCATCCTCCATTCCACGAAGGTCGCGGGTGATGACAGGCGGGACCCTCGCCTTCCTCGAGGGTGATGAGGAAGTCAACCAGAGTGGGACAGGGCCTCGCCTGTCCGTCCGGTTAGCGCGCTCGCGCTAGCCCATGGTGTCTCACCTCCTCATCTATGTCTTCAACGAGCGCTCAGTTGGTACACCCGACAACTGTTGAATATAGACCCAGGTTCGAATCCACGTGATGGGTCCAGACGAATGAAACAGAGACAAAGGAAAGCCAAGAAAAGAATGCGTGTTGCACACGGTACTGGGTTGGGCCCTGCGTCAATCCAGGGGACGGTGCAATAGCACCGTGGTTGCCCGCTCGACGTGCGATCTCCATGCAACAGGGAGAAGGGGCGCGGGGCCTGGCTGTTGCTGAGCGGCAAGAAGGTGAGTGACAATGCGTACTGCCCCATTGCCGCTCAGCCTCCCCAGGATCTCCGTGCTCTCCCTCTCTGCTCCTCTCCTCTTTTCGGCGTCTTCTTTTTTTGTTTGGCGCCTTTTTTCTTTTTCGTTTTTTCCCCCCTTTCCTGGGGAAGAAAACCTCCATTCTATCGTTGGGTGTCTTTTTCTTGGTTACCCGTGTCTTTCTTCTCTCCCTGCATCGCCCGTCCTAGTCCTCCCATCTTCCTCCTCGTCGTTTCAGCTCCTCCCAGTTCGTCCTTCTGATGCGTGCATTCACGATATCCATGGCGTTAAAAAAAGAAGAAAAAAGAAAGAAAAGCAAAGAAAAGCACGATATCCATGGCATTTGGCATCGGTCTTTCGGGACATCCGTTTCGCATGGCCCCTGCGCAAGGATGACACGCTTAAATCGAGAAATGCCATCTGGCATCGCTCGGATCCGCAGTGTGTTACTGTGCACACACACACACAGACACAGAGAGAGAGAGAGAGAGAGAGAGAGAGAGAGAGAGAGAGAGAGAGAGAGAGAGAGAGAGAGAGAGAGAGAGAGANGAGAGAGAGAGAGAGAGAGAGAGAGAGAGAGAGAGAGAGAGAGAGAGAGAGACGAGGGGGGGGGAAAGGAGGAGGGGAGGAAGACTATTGGCGAGCTGTGGAGGGATATCCAAATGATGGGCCCGGTCAATTCGACGATGCAGATGGCACCTCAAAACCGTCGCCCTTTAAGAAGAACAAGTGGACCCACCGCGCCCACGCCCGCGGCTGGGCGGACACTTGGCGGGCAGCATGGGCAGGGGAGAGACATTTGCAGATCAGGAGGGTCATGTTTCGTTAAATTCGAAATCGAAGGAACAGAAGGAAACAGAAGTCACCTGTCTTTTTCTCTTTTTGTCGTTCTCTCTCGCTCTCTGTGTTTATCTTATTCTCTTTCTTTCTTTCTCTCTCTCTCTCTCTCTCTCTCTCTCTCTCTCTCTCTCTCATTCTCCCGTCTCTTTTGCTGCAGGCTGTTCTTTTCTCCGCCATTTTTCCATTCCTAGGGAGGAGGGGAGGTTTGGTGTAGCAGTAGCAGGGGGAGTGCTATTTGGAGAGGAGCAGGGGGAGTGATCTCGATCTCCCTGCCCGCGAGTGGTAGCAGAAATGCGTCCTTTTTTCAGTTTTTTAAATCAGGAGTGCGTGTTTAAAATGATGAAGTCTCACCAGGTGGGATTACACTTTTTTTTTCTTTTTCGAACGAGGTAGCCCTTAGCAATGCTTACATTCATGGAACTGTGGAGGTCTATGAATGTATCCAATCTGACCGCGTTTTCGTCCGCATGAGTATTCCCAAGGGCACGCAATGAAGGACGTGGGCATTCAGGATTTGAATTCTTCGAAAGACAGACACGACTCCTCTCTCTCTCCTCGCAATCAGCAGCAAGAGCAGCGGGATCGGGTCTGTGTGTGTGTGTGTGTGTGTGTGTGTGTAGGATCAATGGCAAGAGCGGTGGGAACGAGTCCTTGGGAATACTCAGACACGGCTCTCTCTCTCTCTCTCTCTCTCTCTCCCTCTCTCTCTCTCTCTCTTTCTCTCTCTCCATCTCTCTCTCTCTCTCTCGCTCGCTCTTGTTTCTCTCTCTCCCCGTAATCAGCCGCAAGAGCAGTGTGATCGGGTCTCTCTCTCTCTCCGTCTCCGCGCAATCAGCAGCAAGAGCAGCGGGATCGGGTGTGTGTGTATCTATGTGGAATCAACAGCAAGAGCAGCGGGAACGGGTCCCTGACCCGTTCCCCCGGTGCTATCTCAGCCTGTTCTACCGAGGACGTCAATCTCCTTGAATACCTCTCCTTCTCTCCTCTCTGTCTCTCTCTCCTCTGTCTCTCTCCCCTCTGTCTCTCTCCCCTCGTCCCCTCCTCTGTCTCTCTTCCCTCGCCCCCTCCCCTGTCACTCTCCCCTCATCTCCTCTCTCTATCTCTCTCCCCCTTCGTCCCGTCCCCTCTCTCTTTCTCTCCTCTCACTCCCCCCCCCCTCTCTCTCCCCTCTCTCTCTCTCTCTCACGCCGTGCGCGACCACATCTCGGCTCCTGTCTATTGCGCACGAAATCACAGCGCGGACGCGCGATCCATCCCCCACTTCTTTGTCTTTTCCATCTGTGCCCTCCACTCGCGGGGGAGCGTACTCAAATCAATCAATCAATCAATCAGTCAATCAATCAATCACGTCGGGCGCTCTCTCTGCGATACGCGCCTGCCGACTCTTTCGTGACAGTTAGTCTGTTTTTCTTTTTTCCGTTACCACACGTTTGGGAAAAAAAAAGAACAAGTTTGATCAATCAATCAATCAATCAGTCAATCAATCAATTCACTAACGAACTGGGCTACGAACCGGACCGCGCTGGAAAGAGAAGAAAAAACTTGATTAATCAATCAATCAATCAGTCAATCAATCAATCAATCTATCAGTCAATCAATCAATCAATCAATCAGTCAACCAATCAATCAATCAATCAATTAATTGACTAACGAACTGGGATAGGAACCGGACCGCGCGGGTCGACTTGGTTGGCCGGGCGGCCCCGGCGGGCAAAGGTCAAGAAAGGTCCCTGTGAAGAGAACAAAATCAAACAAAAATCTAAAAATCTAAAAAATCTGAAAAAGAAACTATGTTATGCAGAAAAATACACTGAACAGCTTTTGCCCCATATTCATATCGAAATTCCTTACCAAATTAAAATAAAAAATCGAAATAAAGAATAACACTAGAAAAGAAATTCCAGTTCCGTTTCAGTTCCAATTCTCCTAAGGCTGTACACCAAGGTCCAGAGACGAGGGCCACCCGGATCCCGACACCGCAGAGTGAAACAGAGGAGATGCCCACAGCGCACAGGGAAACAGAGCCCGCCTCTCAGGGGAGGGCGTACTCACACTACCGTCTTTACCCGAATAGAACGCCCAGTTATCACCCGAATAGAACGCCCAGTCATTGTAGCTGTATTAGGTGCAGCAATAATGACCAGGCGTTCTATTCGGGTGAAGATGGTAGCACTTTCCGAGATGTCTGACTGCACTTCCGGCCCAACCTGGATGTATCTGACCGCAATCATGTCCCGAGCTCAGTCGACGAAGTCGTAGTGTGAGTATGCCCTCACTAACACCGACCCGAGTACACATCAGATGAGAGAAATGACTCACTCGTCGCCTCTCGCCCACGCCGAGTACACGTCTAACCACTGACGGCCACGACGTCGTCGTCGAAGAGCGCACTTGTCTTTATTGTCACTACACTGAGTGGCTCGTCAAGGTAACCCCCAGAAAAAAAAAAGGAAAAAAAAAAAGGAAAAAAAAAAAGGAGAAGAGCATCTATGTAAAGATTGGGAAGAAAATAACACGGTTTTTTCTTTCTCCCCCATCCTCATCCCTCCGGATTTCCTGCTTGTCAACCCTTGGACATTGTTCCCCCGTTGTTGTTATATTCTCCGCTCCCCCTTCCTCCTCCTCGTCCGTCGTCCTCCTTTCCGCTATTGGACTTTTTACCTTTCGCCGTCTTGTCGCTGGCCTTGTCCTATGAGATAGCAGTGTGATGGCGAAAAGGGAGAGAGAGAGAGAGAGAGAGAGAGAGAGAGAGAGAGAGAGAGAGAGAGAGAGAGAGAGAGAGAGAGAGAGAGAGAGAGAGAGAGAGTCAAATCCATTGGTCGCCTGGTCGATTAATCAATCAATCTATCCATCCATTCATTCCTCCATCCTGTTGATTAATCATTATGAATCACTATCAATCAATCCGTGGACCAACCTAATCAATTACAGGAATAGATCGACCAACCAAATCAGCAATCAGTCTATCAACCAAATCAATTCAATGAATGCATGCATGAATGAATGAATGAATGAATGAATGAATGAATGAATGAATGAATTATCCATCCATCCATCTCAAATCAAATCAAATCAAATCAAATCAATTCAAATCAAATCAATCAATCAATCGATCAATCAGAAAAAAAATGATGAGCGACTTGTAGAATCCTTTGCTTATTGCCTTTTTCTCTTGTCGTTTTTTTTTTTTGAGAGGGAATTAGTGGCTAGTAGGTTGATTGGTCGAATAATAATATACTGATTGGCAGTTAGCCTTCTTTCCCCGACACTTCTTCCCGCTGGTGGGGTGGTGTAGGGTACGAGTCTCACTGTGAGTGCAAAGGGAAGATATAGCGGGTGGGAGTTGAAGAAGGAGGGGGAGTAGGAGGAGGAGAAAGAGAAGGAGGAAGGGGAGTAGGAGGAGGAGAAAGAGAAGGAGGAGGGGGAGTAGGAGGAGGAGAAAGAGAAGGAGGAGGGGGAGGCGGAGGGGGAGGAGGAGGTGGAGGAGGTGGAGGAGGAGGAGGGGGGTGCAGGCGACATAACATTGCGGAAGGATGGCCTCTAGAGTGGGTGGGCTGCAACGGCAGCCCTGAGGATTCAAAACGCTGGAGCAAGTAAGAGGGGGATAGCTGTAAATGGGGGTGCGCTGGAGCAAGGGGTGGGGGTTCTGCCAGATGCAACTCCCCACGAATGAAGCGGAGACATCAAGCAATGCCAGGACTCGATAAAAACATAAAAAATAGAAAATGTAAGGACTCAATTTAGAGGGTGTTCTTATCGAACCCTGAATAGAGCCCTTTCTCGATAATGTTTTCGAACGACATTGTTACGACAACCGAAAAAAAGCGGCAGACACGAAAGAGAGAACGGGCATGGCGTTTGGGCACTCACCGCTTGTGGCTTCGAATTTGGCATCAGAATGGGGCCTGATTCATGCAGAAGGGCTGCACATGATGTGATTAATTGAATTGGGGAAGGGATCCAAGGGTCGAGGAGTTGCAAGTGTCATCGCAGTATAGCTGACCCCCCAGCCAACCTTGAGGATGGGGCTATGGGCTAATGCTTGACACTCGGTAGTCAGCGGGGATTGACTTGGGAAAGAGATCGAAGCATCTTAGGGAAGGGATCGAAGCGTCTTGGGGGTCTCTCTCAGGAACCATCCAACTGCAACTCCTTTGGCGAGGGAGGGTTTCGGCGATTCCTCTTGGAAGGGAAAGAATTCACTCCTTTGGCGAGGGAGGGCTTCGGCGATTCCACTTGGAAGGAAAATAATTCAGCCAGATTTAACTGCTCTTGTGCGAGAGGACGACTCACAAACCAGTGGTGTACTTTACTGAAGGATGATTCAGCCCTTTTCCTGCTCTCAAGGTCCCAGCGTCGATTCTCTGTCCTCATGTGGCATCGGAATGGAGACACCCTTTCTTTGTTTTTTGTTTTTTTCCCTTAAAGAGGAATTGGATTTTTGTTCATTTCTGCTGCAAGAATACTTCGGTTCAATTCGACCGCCTTTCGTAGAACAGCAATTAGCAATTCAGCATCATGTGAAAAATGACTTGAAAAAGACAACAAGGATGGGGTGCCGGAAAGAAGAAGGGGGAGAGGAGGACATGGAACATCCAGCTGAGTGCATGGTAGGCAAGAGTTTCACAACGATATTGGATGCAGCCAAGCAATGCATGGGGGAATCCTAAAGGAATATAATAGGGCCTCGCCACACTACTGTCGAAACAGAGAAGCACGAGTGCATCTTCCTCAGAAAATGATGAGTGCGGTGAGGCCTTAGAGGCTCGCGTGTGCTCTAGTAGCCTTTGCAGGGGTCCGAAGTTGGAGATGTTGATGCTAAAGAGCTTGGCAGATGTGYGAGTTTTACTGTGTTAGCCCTACCCGTCATCCAGCAACCTTCACTGATTAGCTTGGCTTGTGTGGAGAGGGAAGGGCTCAATCCACTGCTTGGCCAGTTACTTCGTGGCGTCTGGTGACACAATTGCTGTGAAGCGTTCATCTTTCCACCCACCCCAGGGTGAGGTGGTTTTCGGCTCCATTCTTTTCTTGGCGAGGAAGTGGAGCTGACAAGCAGAATAAGGGATTTGTCGGGTTACTCTGGCCGGTTGGTCAGTTTGTCTAGACCATCTGGTTGGTCTAATCAGTCCGGTCAGTTGGTCAGCCAGTTGGGTTGGTGCGATAGGTTTGTCCGATTGGTTGGTCCGGCCAGGTCGGTCTTGCTGGCCTGGTTGGTTGGCTGGTGGCCAGCTTGTCTAGACCATCTAGTTGGTCTAATTGGTCGGGCCAGTTAGTTGGTCAGCCAGTCGGGCTGGTGCGATAGATTTGTCCGATTCATTGGTCCGGCCGGGTTGGTCTTGCCGGTCCGGTTGGGTGGGTGGGTGGTCGGTTGGTCAGTTGGTCAGTTGGTCGGTTTCCAACTTCGGACCTGACCATTCGGACCCTCAACCATCCTGTGGCCATTGGTGGATGCTAGGGTCTTTGAAAATTGGCTGCAGTCCTTTGTAGTGAATGAGGCATGTTTTTCTAACCCTGCAACAAACACGTGTTGTCACAGGCTTTGCCATATGCTCCATTAGAACTCATAAGAATCCTTGAAATCCATGGGCAAGTGCACCTTTCTCAGCGGGTGTGAAAGAAGGGCAGGTGACAAACGAGCCTGTAGTCGGTGACAGATGAGGCTATAGTTGCTGACAGGCAAGCCTATGGTCAGTGACAGACGAGCCTGTAGGCGGTGACAGACGGGCCTATAGTCGGTGATAGACGAGCCTATAGTCGGTGACAGACGAACCGATAGTCACTATCGATTCTGGGTTGATAATTTCTCTGACATATAGGTGGAAAAAGGGCTTCTTTCTTTTTTAGGCATGGTGGCATGCTGTAGGGAATCTGACCAGACTAGTTGCTTCTCTGATGCTGTTTTGGACCAGGTTTTCTGTACGTCTCTTTGTGGAGTTAACTTGGGAGGAGGGGAGACAAGCAAAAATGGCGAGCAGGTGAGGTTCTTTGGCTGTTACGCCAGTGCACTATTGATTTCTCTGGTGGCCAACCAGATAGAAAAGAGAGAGTGCCCTGTCCTGCCAACGAGTACGAATAGGGGCGTGGAGGCCCCTGATCGACATCGGTTGGTGATCCTCAGAAGACTTAGTGAGGAGGAGGACGCAGAAGAGGCGGCGGCGGCGGAGGTGGTGGTCAGATATGGAAGGAGGTAAGTGGCCTCCTTCTCCTCCTCCCAGCACTGTTTTTGCTGGGAGGCACCAACAGCGGCCGGGCCATTGGGGTGTTGAGTGGCAGGAGCAGATTGAGGAGGCACAACATGTGGGGATGGCTGTGGGCAGCCCATCGTCGAGAGGTGATGTCTCTGGAGAACGAGTGCAGGTGTGGCATGGCGATTATCCTCAGGGAAGCATGGTAAGCCGAACAAGACTGCCGAATGGGGGCGAAGTGATTGCGGCTGTGGAGGAGGATAGCGAGGAGACGAGAGAGGACAAAAATAGGGAGCTGGATGAGTGCAATGGTGGAGAGCACCTCGGCAGAGAAGAGGATGGCAATGCCCATGAGCAGGAGGATGAAGACGATGGAGGCGATGCGGAGACTGCGGTCACAGGAGTCGATAACTTGACTCCTGGTTGGTTAGGACACTACCACTCTATGATGGGTCGGAGTGCTGAGCAGGGAGTAGGAAGGGTCCAAGAAAGTAGAGACTTGTATGAAGCTTGTGCAGAAGACAATGGCGGTCATAATAATGTTGAGGAGGAGGAGGAGGAGGAGGAGGAGGAGGAGGAGGAGGACGACGATGACGATGAAGAGCATGAGAAGAGAACGGCTGCTGGCCAAGAGTTCATTGACAGGCAGATGGCGGGCGAGTGTGGTGAGAACCCATTGCAGGAAAATAGGTCCAATCCCAACAGGAGCTGGAGTCAGCTGCTGGAAGGGTCCATGGGGAGCATGAATGAGAAAAGGGGTGAAGAGGGAGAAGGAGGTGGCGCGCCTCGGGAGGTTGACCAGATCGAAGAGTGTGAGGAAGCAAGGGAGGAGGTTATGAAAGGTGGGGAAGACGACGAGCTAACGGACACAGATGTGAGGGAGCAGCAGATAGAGGCAGAGAAGGCTCCTCTGGTTGATGGCACGATGGCAGAGCATGTTGATTACGGCGAGGAAGGAGCGGAAGATCTGGCAGAAGCTGGGACAGGGAGGCTAGACGTTGAGGCATCGGATAAGGGTATCACGGATGGAAGTGGTTCGAGAGAGCATGATGGAGAAGAGAGGGAGGAAGGAGAAGGACAAGCAGCAACAAACGGGAGCAGCAGAGGAGCAGATGTCGAAGCAAGGCAGGCAGGTGGGCGAAGGAAGAGGAAATCGAATGGAAACATGGATGTGTCGGACGAAGGTGCGACGGTGACGAGGCGAGTGAAGAAGAAGGGGTCTGGGTGCTGGACTAAAGTGGGCAAACGGGGAGCAAAACGAGGGGGAGCTGGCAAGGGTGGAGGGTCTGTTAGTAATCAGCGGCTGAGCCACGGACGGAGCAGCATGGACAGGCCTGACATCTCGAATATGGTGGCGTTAAACCCAGCTCCCAATTTGATGGATCCTGATGAGCGGCCGGGGGAGCCCATCATGCTGTCGAAAACACAGAAGGCCAGTCAAATTCAAATAGGACAAGACGGTCTGACCGCAACGAGCTGGAAAGGCTATAGGATGGTGAGGGCTACTCGAGGAGTTGTTGAGGGAGTGTGGTACTTCGAGATCAAGGTGGACCATCTGGGGAAAACGGGCCACACACGACTCGGATGGTGCAATCAGAAGGGAGATGTTCAAGCGCCTGTTGGGTATGACCAGAATGGGTATTCGTATCGCGATCTGGAAGGAGTAAAGGTGCACGAAGGGTACCGATTGCCGTATGGCGAGCCATACGGTGAGGGCGATGTGATCGGGTGTCTGATAAATCTGCCAGATGGTGCTCGATATGCCCCCAAGCCCAGCAAGTTCATCCAGAGAAAGGGGGCTTATTACCTGCAACAAGAGGCTGGTGACGAGCCGCTTCAGACTGTGCCAGGTTTGGTGCTTTGGCTGTCCCTATTACTCTTGCTCGTTCTGAGTGTTCTTCCCCCCCCGCGCATAAAGGTTGGCTAGGCTACCAGGGTGGCCCGGGACCACTTGCCCGGCTGTGCACGTGCGCTAAAAACGAAAAACAAAACCAAACAATTTGGTAAAGAATTTCGATGTCGAGTCTGAGGCAAACGTTGTTCAGTTTTTGTTTTTTTGTTTTTTTCTTGTTTTGTTAACTAGTACCTAGGCTCCTAACCCCCAGCGGCGGATGGCACGGACAAGGATGCATGGAACCCAGACTCCTGCCAAGACCGGCCAAGGGATCAAGCGACCTTCACAGCTGGTAAACACGAAACCTGCCGCAGGCGGCCGTGGGGGATAGAACCCACAACCTCCTGAATACCGCTTGCATGCTCAACCAACTGAGCTAGACCGCTGACCCCAAACGTTGTTCAGTTTATTATTCTGCATAGCATAGTTTTTTCTTAATACTTTTTTTTTTTTTTTTTGGGKGGGGACCTTGCCTGGCCACCAACATGACCCCCGTGGCCCCATTTGTAGCCCAGAAGGGGAGTAGCTTGTATGCATTCATTATCAAGCTGCATTGTTTCGGGGTTAATTCGTTCGTATGGCTCCATCTGGATTCGAACTCAGGTCCATATTTCAACAGTTCACGGGTGTACCAACTGAGATTGGCTCAGTTGCTTCTCTGAGTGTATTTTCAAGCTTGGATGTTCATGGGAATTGCGTGTGATAACCTAGCTCTCTGTTTTGCACCATTCGATGCTCTCGTTACCGTTGCTGTTAATTGCAGCTGCGAGGACTTTGCCCTCACAGTGGCTGCGAGGAGTTTGCCGTTTTTCAATGCCCAAGGCCCCCCCCCGCCAAGCAAGTTGCGTGCCCGGCCTAAGTGAAGGCGGGCCTGTATTCGACATGGGATCCCAGTTATGCCATTTCTGCATGGTGGGCGGCAGACAGTTGCCACACGCCAGTTTGTTACAGAAGCCCTGCTCGTGAGAATCAGATTTTTCGAGGAAGCTTCCAGGTTCCTGGAGGCTTGTGGGTGGAAGCAGGCCTCTCGGCCTATCAGAAAGCTGGGAACACGTCACAGGATGTGTGGGGTGGTTGGGCGCATCTTGAAGCTGCGATCTCAGGCAACTGTCGGCGTTGGCCTGGGTGCAGACACTTTGGCCCAACATGAAGCTACTGGGCCCCAGCCCAGCAGGCTCAGCGGAGGCCGAAGCAGGGCGAACTTTCCATCAAGGAAAGTGCTTGCCCCTGCCCAGGGATATTCTGGCCTAGTTGCGCATTGCGGCCACGCTGCTGCATCATTGCGAAAGCGGCCACTGTAAGGGCAAAGTCCTCGCATTCCATCCCCCTTTGCTTCGAAAGTCCGCTGAGAGGTGAGAGGGGCGCTGCGGTGGCTGCGGGGCGCATGCGGGTGATGGCGATGGTGGTCTTCGGGTAGGAGACGCATGCTGTGGGAGGACAGGTGGTGATGAGGGGAGGAGAGAGACACCCACCTGGTGTATGCCGGCAGTCTGCATTGGCGACGTCGTCAATTACATTGGCGACGTCGTCAATCACATTGGCCTTCAGCTTCGAAGTGACTCCTGTTGCATGAACACAGAGTAGGCTAGTCTAGGCTGAGTAGTATAGGGTGGGCGCTGAGCGCCAATCGGGAAAAGCGACATTGGATACTGTGTTGGTGTGGCGAGAGAGAGTCGATGTTGACATTTGAGTTCATCGTATTAGTCTTATTTGGCTTATATCTCAGTGCATTATGCTTTCTGCCTGGTTCTTGACTACCTGGTCTGCAGCGTGATTTTGCAATTTGGATTTCTGTCTGTCGCTCTCACTCCTTGCAATTTGGTATCGGAGCTGGTTCGATATCGCCGTTACCGGCGCTGGTGTCTCTTTTACTTGGTGCGCTGACGAAGCTTCTCCGCAATGAGGATACATTGACACTGGCTTGATTAGTCCCTCCTGGGTAGAGGGGAGTGGGACCGGAAGGATGTGGCGACAGCAGGTGTATGTGGAGTGATGAGGGCATGATGTAGTTGGCACTGCATTACATTGTGGGTGGTACCGAGGCTATGACCGGTCATTAAAATGCACGTCGGCTAAATAGGTGAGAAATTTGTGGTTGGGGGCAGCTATCTTCAGGTACGTTGTTCCCTTACCTTATCTTCCCGCCTCAATCTCCTCTTACCATGAGGAAGAGAGTTCGACTTGAGAGTCCTCTCTTGGTTCAGGAGTCGTGAGCGCTCTACCTTGAGAGTCAACATTCTTCCTGGTGGCGCATCTGGTGGGAGAGGGCGGTGCCTCTGAAGGGCCCTGGACGAAGCACGGGTCACGATCACAGTCACCATGCCAACCCACGGGAGTAAAACACTCATGCTTTGCTGCATTGTCCTTTGAGCTCTTGCTGCGCATAGAGGGGTGTGAGGTGAGTCAGCCTTATGGGGGATCGACGTGCACCGGACCGTCGTTAAAGATACCTCGGTGGGGAAACCAACTCGCACCGTATGCGAGGATAAAAATAGTACGGACGAGTCTGGCTTCCTCTGCATTACCTGGGCACAGGGGTGGGCCGTTTGCACACGGTAGACACCACTGCTCTGTTGATGCAATCAGGACGTCGGGTACAAGGGAGGGAAGGTTCCTTTCCAGTTGGGGCTCGATTGTTCCTATTATTATTAGGGATAATTTGCAAAATGCCCCCATAAATTGAGATACATGCCAAAATGCCCCTAAAAGATACGGGTAGAGTGGAATGCCCCTCTGACGAAATAAATATTTATGAAATACTCCTGGCGTCGGTTGGACCCCCATCTTTGCAATATACCCCTACCAGGTACCGTCCAACTTTGCAAAATGCCTCAGTACTTGCCTACTTCTCCTAGCTATTGCAAAAGGCCAAGGCCCAAACGGGGAGGTCCAGATTGCAAAGTTGCCCACCTGCTTGAGAGGGGCACATTACAAAGATTTTGGCCCAAAAGGGCATTTGGCTCTACCCACATCTTTCAAGGGCATTTTGGCATATATCTCAACTTATGAGGGTATTTTGCAAATTATCCCTAATTATCATTATTATTATTATTGTTATTATTATTATTCCATTTTCGGATGCATCTGTGCAAGTGATTTACTTTTATTTTTTTGATTAGTTGAGGTGGATAGACTGCTAACACCTGACAGACAACTGTAGACTAGAACAGTAGTAGTCTACCGTTTCCGTTCTGTTTTTTTTGCTGCTGTCCGAGAACTGATTGAAATAGGAGTGAGATCATTTGCTCAGTTTGTGTATATGTTGTTGACACCACCTGAACGATAGCCTGAGTGAGGGCCTCGTTAGACCCTCCTTGGAAATCTGATTTTTAGGAAATCGGCATCGTTACACCGCGTCCTAATTCACCAAATTCCTTGAATGAATGTGAAAACGCTCCCGAGAGATTTCCTCGGATTCCTCAGAATCCCCAGCCAAAACGTCCTTGGATTCAAGGGGTCCTCGCGTTCAAGGAACCGTGATTGACGGAGTGTTCTGGAGCGAGTGCCGACAGTAAAATTTGGAGTTGATGTTGGTGCACAGGTCGTCTGTGGTCCATTAGGCGGACATAGCTGGCCTCCAGTACCCGACGGGGCCCCAACGGCCTTCCACCGTTACCGTTGGCGTGGAAATGCGTGGAGGTGGTTCTTCAATTGCAAGGTGCTTCACGAAGCAGGGTTTTTCATGCGCGCATCGCCGACCGTGGTGTCCAACGGTCGAATTTTTTTATTTTTCTACAAGCAATGTTGAAGCACTGTCAGCCAATTGCAGTCATCTGCCTAGCGTGTTTTGTCAACTATTGTCGGGCGCATTGATGCAAGCTTTGTTTGCTGCGATTCATGGCAGACGTCCTCCGGCGGTTCCCGCTCCTGCTGCTGGCCACTCTTCTCCTGCTCCTTGTCGTGTTGTTCCACGTGTGCGTTGTTGTGTGGGGTCATGGCAGCAGACAGAAACACTGAACGCAGTGAACGGTGAGGAAGACGACGATGAACAGGTGGGAAAACTCCAGCAGACAGCCTACGCTCGCCATTGACTACTCCATTCCACAGCTTCTCCTTGTAGTAGCCCTCCGCCGTGTCGTCAACCTGTCGGAGATTCTTCCATATCCCTCCCGTCCTTCTCCTCATCCACCGTCTCGGCGTCGCCCACGAGATCACACCCGATGCCATGGCGCGCAGAATTGCACAATGGATTCCGATAACGACACACAATCGGGTGCATCCATCACTTGTTGCATCAACTGCCTCTGCCTGCGAACGAACAATCTCATCATCAGGCGAGTTGTTCTCTCAATGTGATAACACATGGCGACGACTGACACAACTGCGACCACCGTGTTTCTCTTCAATGCCGTTAATGCCTTTGCACCACCCGGGAGCTCTCAATGCCTTTGCACCACCCGGGAGCTCTCGTTCCATCGGCAAGCACCCACCAGTCGTTCGCCCGTTGGCGCCCTCGTTGCACCCTCTGCACATCGATGGGGACCGCGCTCGCACTCTCTACATTTCATGGAAGCGTTACGTTCGCGCTAAGCTGTGACGGTCCGAAGAGCATGCGGAACACAAAGGCGACGTCGCAGTAGAGAACCGTTACGCATGCACGCTACGTCACCCAACATTCCAATGCCCGCCTTTTAAGCCATGGCCGCCATCACTCCTCTGCACAGACGTTTCACCCCAGTCTCCAGGCCAGCCGTAGGGACGCCTGACACACGGATGTGTCACAACGGAGGGTTCAAAATTTGAAATTGGAACGGGGATGTTGGCGCCCTTTTCTTTCGTCAGCCCGGTAGGCCTCCCTACCGTCGCCATTGGACCACGCCCGAGGACGCACAGGCATCCCAGCACGATGATGGACATCCACCCCCGCGGCCGCGTGTATGCGTATGAAATTGGCCGTTGGAGACCTCCAAGGGTTTTCCTTGGGACCCATTGAATTAGGACGCGGTGTAACGATGACGCCGAAAACCGAAAAATTTTCCAAGGACTTCATCCTAATTCCTGAGGATTTTCCAAGGAGGGTCTAACGAGGCCCTGACTTGCTGAATATTTAACTCGGTCAGACATATGCTGTGGTAGGCCCCAATGAGGGCACTAGTGAAGACAGTGTTTTGCTCTAGCTGATGAGCGGTATTGGTAGTGGGGAAGGAACAACTGATGATAGGAGGTTGACACACAGGGATACTCAATGTATTCCTGTAGTGTTCCAGGTTATGCTACCAGGGGATGAAAGAAGATTTCAGGCCGAAGCAAGGGCCAATCGTTTGCGGGCTGCTAGGGAGGCAGCAGCAGTGGCAGAACGTGCGTTAGCAGCGGCAACAACTAGTGTTGACGCCATGGCTACTTCTGCAACGACTTTTCAAGGTCAGCAAACGTCAGGAACTTTCGCTTCAACAAGTAGAATTACTCCACTTACAACTTGAGAAGGATCTCAGAGATGCTACCGAAAGAGAAAGTAAAATTAGAAATAGAAAAGCTAAGACTGGAGAGCAGAGAGGTCGACAAAGTTTTAAAAGGGTTAGACAAGTTTCTCCTCGATGACGCAGGTAAAGTCATCAAGGCGAGCATGCTGAGCATGCAGGAATATCTCGACAGCAGGCTGGAGGACATCCAGTCCACCCTTGATCAGATATTGAGTGTCGTGCAAGGAAGGAAAGACCAATCCCTTCCACAACAGGCGGGCCCAATGTCAGGCCGCCAACAAATTTTCCATTGCCACCCGAGTATCCGACGATGACATGCCTCTTTGCCCCTCAGTTTGGTGTCCCACCAGGTGGTACGTCAGCAGCAGTTGCATATACTGCTACTTCTTTATCCTCAGGTCCAGCTGCTGCAGCTCCAGGGCAGCAGCTGGTCCAACAAGTTGTGCAGCAACAGGTTCTAACTGGACCACAACAACAGTGGTTTCTAAAGACCCCATTGAAACCGCCTTATACCTTCTCTGGAGATACGAAGGATGAGGCCCTCGACACTTAATTGAGGACAGTTCCAGTGTGGGTGAGGGTCAAGCGTACGCTGCAAGAGGAGGAAGGTCTAACAATTGCCTCTTACCTTGAGGGTTCGACAACAAGATGGCTAGATGGGTTAGTCGCATCCCGGGGCTATGGTAGGAGAATGAACGACTGGGCTAAAACCCAAACACTAGAAAGCTTTATGGACTTGGTTGAAGCACAATGGCACAACCCTCAGCAGGCTCAGCAAGCAACTGATGTGTTGGTCGGGATTGATACAAAGAGGTACAAGACTGTGCGAGAGCTCACCAGTGCCGTAGAGAAGTTGATCGTTGTCCCAGGAACGTTACGACCCACAAGTCCTACTGACCATGTTCTTGTGGTGTCTTTCCACAAACATTAAGAACTTGATGGCTAGTGAGGCCACCCTCGAGTATCACAACCTCAATTCCTTCAACAAGACAACCTTGGATATAGAGGCTAAGCTAGGAGGGATGCAGCAGGTTGCTACGAACGAAAGGTAGAAGAAGATCCCACAAGAATGGAAGAAGGGGCCTCGACAGATGATGGTTGACTCCGATGGGGGTCAAATTGAAATCGATGACCTTTCCGAACTTGTGGAAGGTACAGAGTTAGGCAGCGAGGAGAGTCTAGAGGGTGGAAATCTCGCTGCAGCAACCAAAGGAAAGGTTGCTGGTCACGACAAGGGCGACCAGCAAAAGAGTTAGGGGAAGGTCCGAAACTCGCCCAACACTCTAGACTTGGGTGAGAGCTGGTCTTGAACAAGATGTGTGGAGGGACTGATACATGTGGGGTGCTTGCATAAACTGCGGTGAGTACGACCATCAACAATTTACATGCAAGAATGCGAAGGTCTCTCACAAGATCCCACCCAAAGGAGGTTTTGGAAGATCATCTGCTGAGGGTGGTTCGTCTAGAGTTCATCCCAAGGAAACACATCGGGCCAATAAAGGTTATTATTGCCTCTACTCGTGCTGAAGTGGATGATGTTCCCTCACCACTTCAAGGGTTGGCCGGAGCTATTGACTCGCTTGTCACCCACAAACGCATCTAAGACCAAACGATACTCTTCGTTAGATGTGTCTGAGGCCTTAGAGGCCTTAGAGACAGAGTGGTCAGCAAGAGACCCTCGTGAGTCTTGGGTGGCATTGTCAAGAGGTCCTAGAGGGGAGCACTTCATTGTGGAGGTCGGTGTAGGAGGCCGCAAATGCGACGCCTTAGAAGACATTGGCTCCACGCAAAACTTCATAAGTTGGGACCGCTTTTAGGGAACAAGGTGCAAAGCTTGAGAAGATATGTAACTTCTACTCTGGCCAACAAAGAGCACGTGGTAGTAAATGACTACGTCAAGGACGTGGTCTGTAGCTTCTATGGAGGAGGGAAACTTAATCATAGGATTTCGTTTTTGGTTAGGGACGACCTACCATTTAACATGTTGTCAGGTATTACTACCTCGAGGTTGCCAAACCCCAATTTGATTGGGACCGAAAGGTGCTTTAGCATGTGCTGCCAGATGGGAAAACTGGTAGACTAGCAAAGTACAGGGCTAGCAGGTTAGTTGACTCCTATGGTTGGACGTGATCGTCAACGTTAAGAACCAAGAGGAGGGTATGTACTCGATCTTCGTCTCTGAGAAAGGGTAGGCTGTTACATCACCCTCAGAAATCGAAGTCGTCGTCGTTAGGTACCCTGATTTTGAGGAGCCTTTGGGAGTCGTTGAGAGGGAGGTTGTCCACGCCATAGAAATCATCCCAGGTAGTAAAATACCGAAGGGGAGGATCTATAGGAAGGGTCCGGCCGGGTTGGATGAACTTCGCCAAGAACAAAAAGAGCTCACGGAGAAGGGTTGGATAGGGCTGGATACGGCGTAGTACATCTCTTCATGGATCACCAGTTTTATTTGTATCAAAGAAAGGGGGATCTTTGAGGATGTGCATTGATTATAGAGGCCTCAATACCATCACGGTGAAGAATGTCGAGCCTCTACTCCGCACTGCCGACCTATTGGATAGGGTGCAGGGATGTAGCTATGTTTCAAAGATAGACTTAAAATCGAGGTACCATCAAATTGCAATTAGACCAGAGGACCAGCACAAAACTGCTTTTCAGACCAGCTACGGTCTGTATGAGTTTGTGGTGATGCCTTTTGGCCTTTGCAATGCGCCGGGTACATTCCATTACGCCATGAATAGGATATTTCACGACTACTTCGACGAGTTTATCGTCGTGTACCTCGACGGTATTCTTATCTTTGGTAAGACATTTGAGGAGCATGCACAACACATTGACCCGGTGCTTGGACTCCTGTGACAACACAATTATAAGATGGACTTGGAGAAATGCGAGTTTGGTCGCACCAAGATCTTATATTTGGGTCATTAGGTATATGCTGAAGGAGTTAGGCTGGAAAATTCGACGGTGGCTAGCATTCGTGACTGGTCGCTACCTCAGTCTGTGACAAAGGTTAGTTTTTTCTCGGGGATGACAGACTACTACCGCAACTTTGTAAAGAACTATATAGCACGGTGGCAGCCCCCTTGACTGATCTAACTCGCCTTGACATGCTATGGGAATGGACTAACGAATGCAAGAGAGCCTTCCAACGATTGAAGCACGCTCTCATGCATCATGAGGTTCTCATGCTCCCTAATCCCGAGAAGCCATTCATTGCTACCACTAATGCAGGCCAATACGACATTGACGCAGTGCTGGCTCAGTAGGAGGGGAAGAAGTTAAGGCCAATCGAGTGCATGAGCAAAACGATGTCATTAAAGAAACTAGCGAAGTCCACCTACGAGAGGGAACTCTACGCCCTGTACAAAGCTCTAGTCCACTGGAGACATTATCTTTTGGGCAGATTCTTCCATTGACCATCAAACACTCAAGTGGATCAAGACACAACCTGTTTTCCCCGATGCACTGAAACATTGGAATGAGGTCATAGATCAATATGACTACAAGCTAGACTACGTGAAGGGAGAATACAATAAGTTTAGTGATGCACTTTCACGAAGGGCGACTACCTAGGTGCGCTAATTACTGAATTTGGCTTATCTGGCGAGATGACTTGACCATTGGTGGAGGCCTTCGAGAAAGACCCTGTCATGATGGACATCATCCATAAGATGGAGGCCAAGGATAAGGCCACATCAGACGAGTCTGTGATGGTGGATGGGTTGCTTTTTCTTGAGAAGGCAGGATGCAAAAGATTGTGTGTGTCGTCTAGTGAATCTTTGCGTAGTTTATTTATAGGAGAATGTCATGATGTGACAGGGCATTCGGATACAAAAAGACTAAATTTAACTTAGTACTGTGACGAACCACTTTCTGCGGTGCGTGACTTTCTGCGCAACTGCAATGAGGGGTCCTAAGCTGGGAAGGAAGGGCTACCTACGGGAGATTGGGATGGATGGGAAATTGCATCGGTGTCCTCGCTTCTTCGTCTTTTTCGTCGCCTCCTTTTTCGCCTCCTTTTTCGATGGTTGGGTTCAAAACTGGGCGTGTCCCGGGATGATTGGTTGATTGGTCGGTTGAATGGCTGGCGCGCTGTCATGCGCGCGATTAATAAATGTTGACGTCGCTTCTTTTTGTTTCGGGCTCGGACCTTTTAGGCGTGGACGTCGCGCTGGAATTTTGCTTCGTTCTTTTTTAATTCTTTTTCGAATCTTGTCGAGCCCCGAGGGCTCTCGGAATTTCGGATTTCCCTTTCGGAATTTGTGCTTTTCGCCTTAGATAGGAATTTATGAATTTTGTAATTAGGATTTTTTGTAGCCTCGCGGTGCTTTTTGTTTACGCGCTTCGTCGCGCGGCTGCAACGGAACTCTGATTAGTCGGCGCCTTTAATCGTGTGTGTAACTGTAATTTTGGGCGGGCGCCATTGTAACTGTATCTTTCTTCTTGTGCTTCGTCTTTCCCGCCCTTCTTCTCTATCTTTTCGTTGTGTTTTGGTAGTCGGGGTCTGCATGATCGGATCGATGCGTGGAGAGCGGCTACGTCCCCCACGTCGCGGCCCGGTCATGCAGAATGCAGGCGCTCCCTCTCTAATCTTCTTTCTAAGCCCTTGTAATTCCGTGTTCTTCGCGCATGCATGCACGCTATAAATTCCGGCTGCGCGATTAGTTAGCTCTCTTAACCAGCTGTTGGAAGCTCGGAGTAGCGCGATCAGTGAGGGTCGGCTCACGAGCGAAGTAAGAGGTGAGTTGAAGTGGGAGTTGGGCGACCCGACGAGCTGGTGCCAAACGCGTGGGGTTGACGCGGGCCACGACGGACTATGGGCGCGGGCGAACCTGACGGGTGAGGGAGGACTAAGCGGGGTGACGACTTCGTGGGTTGGTGCGCGACGACGGACTGTCCGCATCGGAGAGAGAGGGAGAGAGAGGAAGAGGGAGCTGAGGTTGATGGACGCGGATTTGCTGTTTCTTTTGTCTTTTCTCTCCCTCTGCTGGTGTATATAAATTTTGGTTTCGGATCAGGGCGATTTGCCCGTTTTTGTTTTCGGAAACTTGGTTTGGTTTTCTTTCGCCCACACTCGTCTTTGTGATTTCCATCTCGGATATTGAGTGCATTATGTTGAATTAATGGATGTTATGTCTGGTTGCTTGTCCATATGTATGATCGTTGCCTTTGCTAATCGTCCTGATGCATTCATGAGTAGGGTAGGAATTTTTGCGTAGTCATCAATACTGCTTCCGTTCTTGTTTACCCATTGATTGAGCTGTTGCGATTGTTGCATCTTGTGGGCTCAGAAATTACGAAGTGATTAGATGATCGGATAGTTGTTTTGCCCAGAAACCAGCAAACGTCACAGGGGCGCGCGTAGGTGTGATCTGATTTGCGCACTTACACGTGTCCCCGCGCGTCGATTCACAACCCACCACATATAAAAAGGTTAACGATTGCGGGGATATTGCCTGACTGGATGGGGCCATCTTGCGTCCGCAATGACACAATCATCCCGTGTGAACACGTGTAAGCGCGACCCGATTCACGCGGCCTACACATACTCACATGCGGTGATCGCAATCGACGAAGATACACCCTTATGAATTTCGCGGCCCTACGATGATATAATGACACACTCCGGGAACTCAGATTCGTCGTACGACCACCCCTTGGATTGAGGAGTGCCTCCGATAGAGGTTCCCTTGCCTAACCGAGAACCGACTATGCCCTAGGGAGTTCCACTGTGCCACAACCAGCGATCCACGGTGTTCTGATTTCCCCACTTCGGACCACACCCATTACTTTATTTCCCCTGGCTTTGTCGTTATCTCCACTAATTTCCCTCCCTTCCGTCTTCTTCTCCCGTATTATCAACTCAGGGTTATCCCGTGGAAAGCCATAGCCCCCTACTGGCCCCGCACGCCCTGCGGAAACTGCCGACAGCGCGGCAACAAGAGAGCCTCGGGACCGCGAGGGCCTAACCAGAACGTGCGACGACCGGCGCCACGCGGCGAGAACCGACGACCTGACTCATCGGGATCACACCCACCCCGAAGGGAGCTTTCGATGAACCGCCGTCCTCAACACAGATGGATCGAACGATCATAAATGACCCGCGCAGGCCATCTGCCTTATGACCAGAAGTGGCCCGCCCTCTTTGCCAAATTGCACCCGTGCCCCCGAAAAACCTTGCCACAGGAGATCTCTGCTCTGACCTGGGACTCCACCCCCACTTTCCCCAAAAATCCTTGGCACACCCCTTTTCGCACTTCCAGGCCCACACCCCACTCCGATCAGGAAGTCGCGCTGGGCGTGAGGTTGGGCGTCACAGTACAATGTTTTTGGTGGTTGGTCGGCTATGCTTTATGATGCAAAAAGTTTTGTCCAGACTTGTCAAGTCTCCCAACGAGAGACAAGTCGCGGACTCAAGCACCACTTGGGTTACTCAAGGCCTTGCCCATTCCTACAGGTCCGGGACAGAGTGTTTCCATGGACTTGATGGACACCCTCGTTACCAGCAAGAGCGGCAAGAGGCACATTTTTGTCATAGTTGACCGGTTCACTAAGTATGCTAGACTAATTGCCATGCCCGAGACTGCAAAGACTGAGCACGTCATGAAGTTATTCATGGATAACTGGGTGCGTGATTTTGGACCGCCCAAGACAAAAAAAAGCGATAGAGATGTCTGGTTCACGAGCGAGATGTGGAAAAAGGCTGCTGAACAGATGGGCAGCCAACTCCAAATGATGTTGGGGAATCCCCACGAAGCCAACAGTCAAGCGGAACAGATGAACCGTGTGGTGCAACACCTGCTGAGGCACTACATCAAGCCCAGCCAGGATGATTGGGATGAGAAGTTGCCTCTCATCGCCATCCTGTACAACAACGTTGTTCACATCGCCACCGACGTCAATCCGAATGAGCTGCATTTCGGGTGGAAACCTAGATCTGCACTAGACTTCTCCTTCCTGAAAAACGACCAGCTGCAACTCGTGGAACCATAGAATTTGGTGTCCAATATGAGAAGCTGCTGCTGCAGGTTGTCGAGCATATTAGAGAATCTCAATAGGCCATGATTGCCTTTGAGAACAGACATGACGACAGCCCACATTTCAGATAGGGGAACGTGTCTGGGTAAAGGCTAGTGAGTTAGGACAAAAAATTGGCATCTCAAGAAAGTTAGTGCTTCAGTACTTCGGTCCTTGGGAAGTCCTGGACATTGTGGGTAGTGATCCGGATGGTCGCTGCTATGTGATTAGAATCCCTGGTCATCTGCGTACCTACCCTGTGTTTCACGCTTCGAAGCTTGCACTGTTCGTTGAGACTTACAAGTTCCCATCAAGGAGATCAATGCTGCCCCCAACCATGGATGGCCACGTGGACATTGAGGACATTGTGGATCATCGAGATCTGCCTGTTCCAAAGCCAGCTGGCAGAGGAAGACCGCCAAAACCAACCGGAGAATATCGGGTCAGATTCAGGCATCACACGGATCAAAATGAAGCTTGTTGGTTCACGAAGGAGGAACTGATTAAGATAGCGCCTCAGGTCGTCGAAGAGTAGGAACGAAGATTAAAGGGGAAAACACCTGAGTAGAAGCATCTCAACGGACTTTCAAAGCTAAGGGGGATGGAATGTGAGGACTTTGCCCTCACAATGGCTGCTCGGCCACGACCTTTCAATGCCCAAGCCCCCCCCCTCTCCCAAGGAAGGAGCGTGCCCGCCCTAAGTGAAGGCGGGCCTGTATTCGACATGGGGACCCGGTTACACCATTTCTGCATGGTGGGCGCCAGACATTTGCCATGTGCTACTTGGTTACAGAAGCCCTGCTCGTGAGAAGAAACAAAATCTTCGAGGAAGCTTCCAACTTCCTGGAGGCTTGTACGTGGAAGCAGGGCTTTTGGCCTATCAGAAAACAACGAACACGTCACAGGCTGCGTGGGGTGGTTGGGTGCATCTCGAAGGTGCGATCCCAGGCAACTGTCTGCGTGGGCCTGGGCGCAGACACTTTGGCCCAACGTGAAGCTACTGGGCCCCAGAGGTGGCAAACGGGTACCCGGCCGTACCCAACTGTAACCGCCAGGTTACGAGCGGGTATGGGTACCCCTTCCGAAGGGGTAGTTGTGCACGGGCAGGCACAAAGCAAAGGTGGTGTTTGTTAGGGCGGGCACAATTGCTCTTTTTGGATATCATGGGTGGGTAGGGGCAGGTAGGCGTAGGGGCGGAAAAAAAAACCCGGGTATGGGCTGCCAGAAATTTTTTTTTATACGGGTATGGGCAGGTACCGTTGGCGGAAATCAGAAAAAGGTGGGTACGGGCGGGTACAAGCTCCCACCGGGTAACCGTGGTACCACCCGTTCCTTTCGCCCCCCCCCCCCCCTCCCCCCCATTTCCCCCAGGTTCTCCCCCATTTCCCGCCAGCAGAACCTGGGGTCCTGTTTGAATGAAGGCGCGTCCTTTTTTTTTTCGGTTTAGCGCCGCCTCTGCTCCCGACTTCGAATCGGGCCTTTCGAGTGAGGCCTTTGAAGTCTGCCTCGATGTACTTTCCCAACTTCCAGCGGAATATTCAATGGCAATTTTGAAAACGTTGCCCAATGCCTCACGCCCGTTTGCATTGGCTCCCCTCACTGTTCCACAATCCCTGCCCGTTGTTGACGTCGCCCCACTCCCGAGTGACGAGTCCCTAGACTCCCCACCCGTTGTCGTCCGTGCTGCCCGTTGTTCTCCATCGTCGGAGCTCCAATGTCGTCGCCCTGTTGTCTGCCATCGTTGGAGCTCCCATGTCGTGTGCCCTTGCAGCACTGATCAGCGGGCAGTGAGGAGTCTGAGGACTCAAGAGGGAGTTGGAGACAAGACATCACGAGGCCGACACATAAGGTGGGCGACTCTCTCTCTCTCTCTCTCTCTCTCTCTGCGGTGTCAGCACGTGCCTGTTTTTTTTTTGTATCTTATTCGACGCGCGGCTGCCACGTCAGCATGCGCTTTTTTTTTTTTTTTTTTTTTTTTTTTTTTTTTTTTTTTTTTTTTTTTTTTTTTTTTTTTTTTTTTTTTTTTTCTTCTTCTCCTCCTACGCCTCTTCTCGTCCTCCTCCTCCTCCTCGTCCTCTTATCCTTCTCCTCATCCTTCTCCTCGCCATCTTTCCTTCTTCTTCTCCTCCTCCTCCTCCTCCTCGCCATCTTTCCTTCTTCTTCTTCTTCTCCTCCTCCTCCTCCTCGCCATCTTTCCTTCTTCTTCTTCTTCTTCTTCTCCTCCTCCTCTTCTCCTCCTCCTCCTCCTCGCCATCTTCCCTTCTTCTTCTTCTTCTTCTCCTCCTCCTCTTCTCCTCCTCCTCCAATTCTTCTCCTCCTCTTCTTCTTCCTCTTCTTCTCCTCCTCTTCTCCTCCTCCTCCTCCTCCTCTTCTCCTCCTCCTCTTCTTCGTCCTCTTCTTCTCCTCCTCTTCTCCTCCTCCACTTCTTCTTCGTCTCCTCCTTTCCAACTCCTCCTCGTCGTGCAGTATTCCACGCGCGGCTGCCACGTCAGCACGCACTTTTTTTTTTCTTTTTTTTTTTGTCTTTTCTTCTATTCTTCTTCTTCTTCTTCTTCTTCTTGTTCTCCTACGCCTCCTCACCCTCGTCATCTTCTCCTTCTCCTCCTCCTTCTCCTCGCCATCTTTCCTTCTCCTTCTTCTCCTCCTCCCCTTCTCCTCCTCCCCTTCTCCTCCTCCTCGCCATCTTTCCTTCTTCTTCTTCTTCTTCTCTTCCTCCTCTTCTCCTCCTCCTCCTCCTCGCCATCTTTCCTTCTTCTTCTTCTTCTCCTCCTCCTCTTCTCCTCCTCCTCCTCCTCGCCATCTTTCCTTCTTCTTCTTCTTCTCCTCCTCCTCCTCCAATTCTTCTCCTCCTCCTCTTTTTCCTCCTCTTCTTCTCCTCCTCTTCTCCTCCTCCTCCAACTCTTCTCCTCCTCCTCTTCTTCTTCCTCTTCTTCTCCTCCTCTTCTCCTCCTCCTCCTCTTCTCCTCCTCTTCTTCTTCCTCTTCTTCTCCTCCTCTTCTCCTCCTCCACTTCTTCTTCTTCTCCTCCTTTCCAACTCCTCCTCGTCGTGCAGTATTCGACGCGCGGCTGCCACGTCAGCACGCGCTTTTTTTTTTTTTTTTTTCTTCTTTTCGTCTTCTTCTTCTTCTTCTTCTTCTTCTTCTCCTACGCCTCCTCACCCTCGTCATCTTCTCCTTCTCCTCCTTCTCCTCTCCATCTTTTCCTTCTTCTTCTTCTCCTCCTCCCCTTCTCCTCCTCCTCCTCGCCATCTTTCCTTCTTCTTCTTCTTCTTCTCTTCCTCCTCTTCTCCTCCTCCTCCTCCTCGCCATCTTTCCTTCTTCTTCTTCCTCTCCTCCTCCTCTCCTCCTTCTCCTCCTCCTCGCCGTCTTTCCTTCTTCTTCTTCTTCTCCTCCTCTTCTTCTCCTCCTCCTCTTCTCCTCCTCCTCTTCTTCTTCCTCTTCTTCTCCTCTTCTCCTCCTCCACTTCTTCTTCTTCTCCTCCTTTCCAACTCCTCGTATAATTAAAAAAAAAAAAAAAAAAAATAATAATAATAATAATAATAATACTCCTTTGACCAGGTAAGTTAGGACAAAGGTGAAGCGATTTGGACAAATGAAAAATCAATTGGACAATCATCAAACCGAATTGGTCAGTTCGATTTTCCTATTTAGTTCATGATCGGAACCGATTTGGGTAGTCGATACAGGTTGGGATAAGTGATGAGCATTTTGGACACATCAGATTTAGGTTGGGATAAACGATGAGCATTTTGGACATACTGGATATAGGTTGGGATAAATGATGACCATTTTGGACAGAATGATTTAACAGTTTGGACGCATGACAGAGTTAGGCAGATTGATTTAACAAATTAGTATTACCGAAACCCCATTTCGTACAGCAGTCAACCGATTTGAGATTCTGTGGACACCATCGGGACGAACAAAGATATCAATTTAGTGAAGCGATTTTGCATGTTAGTCACATGCGTCTGAATCACGGGCCTGCTGCTCCCGAATCACGGCCTGCTGCACCCGTAAACTGTAGACCTAAAACTTCGCCCCGATTAGCTTTGCCGAAGTTTCGTGTCACCTCTCTAATCCATCCTTGGCACATTCGGCAGTGATCCGCAAAAGACCCCGGTTGATTGCATCAATCAGATTCCCCTGCCCCCCAAGTTCCTCACGACAAACGCGTCTCTTGACATTGCCGAAGACCCATTCTGCTGCATTCAAGAAAGGGGAGTACGGAGGAAGGTAAAGACAAGTGTGCCCAACTTCCTCTATCGCCCTCTACACATCCCCACTACGATGAAATGGAACATTGTCAGTGATGATCGCCTTGGATTGGTCCAAGGCAGGTAGGAGTTTCTTCTCTATGAAATCTAGGTACGTGTCAGCATTGAACGCGCCTACCCTCTAGCGGGCATACTGTATTGGGCACGTGAACGCACAAGGCACGCGAACGCACAATCGTGACCGCACAAGGCCAGTGGTTCGATGCTCGACGGAAGTGGATGCAYGGTGATGGATGCAGGTAGCACACGTGAGCGATACACGAGTTTCTGTGGGGCCCACCAATTTATGCGCTCGTCAGTCTAAATCGTTCAGTCCTTTGACGAAGGGCACAGTGGGTCTGTCCAAGTTTCTAGAATACCTGTCCATATCGGTTTACACGATGTCCAATTTAGAACTACCGGTCCAAGAAGCTTCTACAAGAATCTAAAACGCTTCGACTACATGGCAGATTCCAATTCTACTGGTTCAAGAAGCTTCCACAAAATTCCAAATCGGTTCGCCGTTTCTCCAACTTCGACGGGTTCACCTAATTTGATAAAAAAAAATATCCAATTTCAATCTGCCGGTCCAAGAAGCTTCTTGAAATTCCAAATCGGTTCGTCGTTGCTCTAACTTCTACGCGTTCACCTAATTCGATAAAAAAAAACTCCAATACGGTATTGTTTTGGGCGGGGACCTGGTAGGGCCTGCCCATTTCGGTTCACGATATGTCCAAATAGCGGCAGTATGTATCTAACTTACCTGGTCAAAGGAGTATTATTATTATTATTTTTACAAGGCGTGTCCTGAGGGACGTCGATGTGTTTTTTTGAAGAACGTGGTAAGGTCGAAAGAACCGTCGTCGAAAAAATTAATTCGAATGAATTTTGCTTCTTTTTTTTCGTTTTTTGATGGATTAGGAGCAGTTGAACCCTCGCAACCCTTTCTTTTATCCCCCCCTTGAGTCATACAATTGAATGAAAATGAGTTTTGGGGGAAAAAAAAATTAAAAAAAATAGACCCTACGTGGTGCCAGGCTTTCGAAATTTTCTTTTTTCGTGAATATAGTTGAACGAGTCTGTTTTCTTTTTTATATACTTTTTGGTAATACGAAGAAGCTCCCGCCTATTCTTGGGGACACTCACGAGTCGTTGACGTGAGGGCAGTTGAATTTAGGGCGTATGCACAGCTGCCCTCACGTCCACGACTCGTGGATTCTGTTGGATGTATCGAAGACATAGCAGCGTCCAGATTCAGTTGTAGTGTGGGTATGAGGTTAGGTTGCTCATCAGGAGCAGCATGAAATAGCTGCAGATCGGATGGGCGAGGCTGAAATAATCTGAGAGTTGTATATATTTTTGTTTGAATAAGAATATATTTGAAATATCCAGAGAAATTGGAGGTATATCTTTAGGAGAGACGATGACGGGATATGAAGGTGGGAGACGACGGCTGGAGATGATGGCGGGAGATGGTGGCGGGAGATGATGACTGAGACGTGATGGCGGGGAATGATTGCGGGAGATATGGGGTGGCGGAAGATGATTGTTCAGAGGTGGGCTGGGGGTGATGAGGGGAGATGACAGCCGTGGATGGTGGCGGGAGATGACGGTTGGATATGATGGCGGGAGATGATTGTGGGAGACGATGGGGAGCAGATGGTGGCGGGAAATGATGGGGGGGAGATGACGGCGGGATATGGTGGCTTCTTCATCCCTTTGCCTTCTCGTCTCCTCTTTCGCCTCCTTCCACACTCTTTTCTATGGGTGCCACTATAGGTTTGGTTCTCGCCGACTGCGTCTTCATCCTCTTTTCTGCTGGTGGTCATCCTAGTGGAGCTCCTCCTCTCCTCTTTCTCCTCTTTTCACACACTTTTCTCTGCCCTGTGGCTCTTTCTCTCCTCTTCCCTCCTCCTGCTCCTACAACCCAGGGAGTCAGATCTTGGTAGCTACACCCACATGAAGCAAGAGGGGCGGTGAGAGGCAACTTAAGAAAAAGGAAATTGTGGTTGGTTAAGAGGGGGGAGTATGAAACACAGGGATGGTCTATAACCATGAGCAGGTTGCAGAGAATTCTATCGATCCTTGGACGCCCGAATGCACATATTTGGCAAACCCAAAAAAAACAAAAAAAAATTGTGGCGACAACTTGTCTACATCTTCCCCTGAACACAGTGCACCCTGATTTTGAGTGCATACAAGATAGCTTTTCCGGTCCAAAATGGTGGTGCTGAGGGTGCGTTATGTTCACGGAAAGACTGTAAATAAAGAGTAACGAAAAATGAAATCATCATATTGCTTCTTCACAAAATCTTCGGTCTATTTAATGCTTCACATGGTAGCGTGAATGAACAAACAGCATGAAGGCCTCATTTGAATCATCATTGACTCTTCAGACCTCATTTGCATCTCTCTTTTTTCTTTTTTTTCCGATCACGTACCAGTGTCGGCGAAGATTGTTGGCAGAGCAAGAACGACTCTGTGCTGTGAGACACAGTAGGAGAAAACTCTTTGATTCTCACACATTGTCACGCACATGAACTAATGGCGAAATTGTCACGCATGGTAAGTAATGGCGCATTAGCACACACAAACTTGGGCCTCCTCACCATCTCTCCTTCTCAACCTCGTCATCTTCTCCTTCTCCTCCTCCTTCTCCTCGCCATCTTTCCTTCTTCTTCTTCTCCTCCTCCTCCTCGCCATCTTTCCTTCTTCTTCTTCTTCTCCTCCTCTTCTCCTCCTCCTCGCCATTTCTTCTTCTTCTTCTTCTCCTTCTCCTCTTCTCCTCTTCCTCCTCCTCGCCATCTTTCCTTCTTCTTCTTCTTCTTCTCCTCCTCCTCTTCTCCTCCTCCTCCTCCTCCTCTTCTCCTCCTCCTCTTCTTCTTCCTCTTCTTCTCCTCTTCTCCTCCTCCTCCTCCTCCTCCTCTTCTCCTCCTCCTCCTCCTCCTCTTCTCCTCCACTTCTTCTTCTTCTCCTCCCCCCCCTCTTCTTCTCCTCCTCCTCTTCTCCTCCTCCTCTTCTTCTTCCTCTTCTTCTCCTCTTCTCCTCCTCCACTTCTTCTTCTTCTCCTCCTTTCCAACTCCTCGTCGTGCAGTATTCGACGCGCGGCTGCCACGTCAGCACGCACTTTGTTTTTTTTTTTTCCTTCTTTTGTTCTTTTCGTCTTCTTCTTCTTCTGGTGGATCGCCCACCATCCTTCTCTCGTCAGCACACTTCCTCTGTATAAAGATGATATAGTGCAAGCCCCCCGGGGTGGATCTCGCTGTGCCTCACCCATATAGCCAAGCTATTCTCTTTGTTTTTCACTTAGCCGAAGCCTCGGTATTCTGTCACAGCAATGATGTACTTGGGATGCTGAACCTGGTTTCCAGAAGGTGAGGCTCCCCCCACCAACAGATTGGCGCAACCCTTGCTTGGTCTGCTAGAGGGGGGTGCTCTTACCACCCCCCCTTAGCAGCCTGCAGTTTCCCCCCCCCCCCAATAAGATACAGTCCAACTGTGTACTTTGCTATTTAAAAACAGAGGAGGACTTTGGACCTCTAAAGGGCTATATTCAATATTATTGTTAACACCTCCTGCTCGGGTTGATCTTCTGAAGGAGTTCACATGGGATAACAATGGATTGGTGGCTGATGAGTACAGAGCTGTGTCTGAGTAAGGCTTTCGCAAATTGAGAGAAAACGCAGCCTGGACTCCTTAGACCACCAGTGCATGGGGGCCTGACCCTTATCAATCAATCAATCAATCAATCAATCAATCAATCGATCGACGCCGATTGATTGATTGATTGATTGATTGATTGATTGATTGATTGATTGATTGATTGGTCGGGAGGAGGGGGTTCGCATGGCAGGGACTGACACCAGTTGTGTGTTTTGCAATGTGTGCATGGCGTTTGGCAGTGTGCAGTCGTGCTCCTGAAGTTTTCAACGGTGATGGTAAAAAACTTCATGAAGTTGTCAGCTTAGTGGGAACTATTGGGCCTGCTGATTCTTCGGATGTTCCGAGCCGTGTCCACGGAGTCATGGACTCACCATCTGCAGGTAATTCCGTTCCTGTGCAAGTTTTCGCAGGTGAGTGGTGTGGGAACTGACTACGGCCTGTTGTTGGCCTGCTTGGTTGCTGCTGCAGTGGGCGTTGTGACTCGCAACAAAGAGCCCGCACTCGCAAAGTCAGTTCCCAACTTCCCATCCACTGCGAATCCGACGCACCGCGATGGAGCCGTCCTCGCATGAGGGGTTCAGCTCATCTGACAATTCCGACATGTGTAACCCCAAACGCAAAGCTGCGTTAAAATCGCAGGACAAAAGCACCGGGACAGCAGGCTCATCTGCCAATACCAGTGATATGAAAAATTTGAAACTGGCAATTCACACAACACCCAAAAAAGGAGGACTCAACCCTCCATATATTATGAAAGACGAGCTTGGAGAACATTTCCGACGTTTGGAAATCGTTCGCCCATGTTTGTTTTCCTAATGGTGCCCCTGTGCGGGAACACTGCAGCGGATATGTAGCTTGTAGACAATGTCTCAGAGTGTATGCGTTCACTCCCTCGCACGGGACAAGCACCCTGCGACAGCATACGTGTCGCAAGGAACCGAAGGGGGCAGGCCTCATGCGCCTGTTTGCTACCTCTACCGAGCCCACAACAACTCAAAAGAAGAGGATGGCCAAAAAGGTTGCCATGTGGTGCTGCAAAGATTTGCGGCCGTTTACCGCGGCAGAGGACCAGGGTTTATTAGAGGTTGTGCAGGAGGCGTACGATATGGGCGTAGCAGTGGGTAAGTCCATGCACATGGGGAAGGTGATGCCTGTCCGCAACACGGTGAAACGTCATGTTGTTGAGACAGCATCCACTGTCCGTGAGAAGGTGAGAGAACTGGTGCAGGACCATTTCAATGACGGTGCGCACGCAGGCTTCACAGCGGACATGTGGACAGACGGCGTGAAAAAAAATTCGTTCATGTCTGTTACGATGCCCTTCATGAGTTTGGATGCAAAGAATCTGACAGGTGTGTTGTGTGTACAGACAGCAGCTCAAACATGCCCGCAACAGAAGGGATCCGAAAAATTTACAAGTGGATTGCCTGCGCAGACCATAAAATTGCGACGGTACTGACAACCGTCTTCAACAAAACTTCAACCACAACAGACGGAGTTCGCTCGTCGCCGTTCTACAAATATCACGAGTTTGCACCGCACTTGTTTGAAATGATCGACAACTCGAAAGACTTGGTTCGATATTTCAAACAAGCAAACTTGCAGAACAGTCTGAGCAAGACGTTGAAGCAAGAAAACGTGACGCAGTGGAACTCTTTACTGATTTCACTGAACAGTATTTTGGACAGTTATGATGAGGTTACAACTGTGCTCTCCAGGCTTGCCAACACTAATCGGCAAGCCAACAAACAGTTCCTCGTCACAAGGATCGACAAGACCTCGCTCGCAAATCTGGTGCGTTTCTTGAGACGATTCTAGACTGCCACACTGAAGTTGGAGCAGTACTTGGAGCCGACAATACACCTTGTGGCATTTGAGCGGAGTGCCCTTTTGGAGTATTGCAAACCTCGTAACGAGCCATACAACGGCGAGGATGCCGAGGGCAACAAGTTCACCATTCCATCCGACTCCGATGACATTGCAGCCACCAAGATGTTGATTAAGGATGTGCTGCGGGAGAAGTGGATATTGGAGGATCCTCACATTGCCGCAACTTTGCTTGATCTGCGGCAGAAGGAGAGGTTGGAATGTTTTGGTTTGTCGGAAGCCGAGGTTGAGTGAGGGAAGAGCTGTTTGCAAGAGTTCATGTACAATGTCAAGGACTCGAGCGTTGAGCCAAGCGAAGAACATGTTGCAGCGGAGGGAAAGCGGCCAACAAAGAGGAGGAAGAAAGCACCCTAGAAAGAGATCCCTGACGAGTTCACATTGTGCAGTACGGACGAAGACGAGGAGGAGGACCTGCCCATTGCTCGAACCAGGTCGTTGACGTTGCCGCAACGTATATAAAAGGAGCTGGCATTCTACTTCAGCTTGAAGTTGACAAAAGAAGAGAAACAAAAGTTCGACATACTTGTGTGGTGGAAGGCGAAGGGGACTGTCGTAAAAAATGAAGAGAACCAGTTGTTGATCCCGCCTTTACCGATCATGGCGCGTGCTGCTTGTGCGATTCTCGCATCGAGATCGAAGAGCGAATGCAATTTCTTCGATGCAGGGAACACCGTCACGAAGAAAAGAAATCAACTTAATCCGTACACTGTCGATGATGTCCTTTGTGTTCGCTCGAACTACGACGTGCTGTCGTGATGTGTGTTGTAGCTTTGCATTGTTTGCAGGCTTCCGTTCGCCTAACATAACTGGAATAGCTTTTGCAGGTGGCTATCTTCCGGACACTTGATGTGGGAGTTGTAGTTCTGCAGATTTACAAATTCGGTAAAAAATGACATTTTTTTTTAATTTTATTTTCTCGATTTTGTAAAAGACAAATTTTATTTCTTGCTTTCGATTGTTCCTCTAGTGCAATGGTGGATTTCATATTTTTTCTGTTAATCTTTTTTCTATTTTTCATATTTGTCTGAGTGTTGGTCGGAGTGTTCGTCTGAGTGCTGGTTTGAGTGCTGGTTTGTGTGCTGGTTTGAGTGTTGGTAGTGTTGGTCTGAGTGTCGGTCCGAATGCTGGTCTAAGTGCTGGTCTGAGTGCTGTTCCAAGTGCTGGTCGGGATGCTGGTCGGAGTGCGGGTCTGAGTGTTGGTAGTGTTGGTCTGAGTGCTGGTCTGAGTGTTGGCCTGAGTGCTGGTCTGAGTGCTTGTCGACGTGCAAGTGTGAGTGATGATCTGAGTGCTGGTCTGGATGGTGGGAAAAACCATCGGGCGAAACAAAAATTCGTTGAGCCTGGGCCCGGTAGACCAACAAAAATGGGGGTGTACCGCGTTATGTGCAAGGATCCCATAAAAAATATATATATCATTTGGACAAAAAATAAATAAATTGCAAATGTAAGGACCTGCCCAAACACGGACAAGAACATGTAGCTGATCTGTGAACTTTGCTGATGGAATGGATGCTTTGCTGAGAATCCCGCATGTTTGCTGAGTTTTCAGAGGTGATTGGGGACAGTTGGGGATAGTTACGAGAAGTGAGAGGTGATTGGGGACAATTACGGGCGGTTGGGGACAGTTAGGGGCGGTTAGGGATGGTTGGGGACAGTTAGGGGCGGTTAGGGATGGTTGGGGACAGTTAGGGGTGGGTACGGATGGTTGGGGACAGTTAGGGCTGGGTAGGGGTGGTTGGAGACAGTTAGGGGCAGTTAGGAGAGGGCGGGTCACAAGTGCAGATGGTTACAGGTGGGTGCATACAATTGTGGGTGGGTACAGGTGGGTAGGGTTGAAAAACAAATTGGTTGGGTAGGGTACAGGTGGTTAACACAAGGTTTGGGTACGGGTGGTTATGGGTACTTTTCAAAAAGAAAGTCCATGGACAGTTATGGGCAGTTACAGCGTGAAGGGGATCAAGTAGGGCAGGTATGGGCACACTTTTTTTTTTTTTGGGTGGGTATGCCATGTATACAGTGGGTATGGGTGGTTAGTTTTCTAAAAGGGTGTGGGTAGGTAAGGTAAAGGTATTCCAAAAAAGACCAGTTGCCACCTTTGCTGGGCCCCATCCCAGCAAGCCCTGCGGATGCGGAAGCAGGGTACATTTTCCATAAAGGAAAATGCGCCGCCCCTCCTCAGGGATATTCTGGCCTGGTTGGGTATTGCAGCCACTCTGCTGCATCATTGCGCGAGCGATTGCTTGGCGCTGGCTGGCCAGGGTGCACTCGGGCGCTGAGAGGTGAGAGGGGCGCTGGAGTGGCAGTGGGCGCACAACGACCATAGCCGGGCGTACGGGCGCATGCAGGTGATGGCGATGGTGGTCGTCAAGTAGGAGGCGAATGCTGTGGGAGGACAGGGGGTGATGAGGGGAGTAGAGAGACACGTACCTGGTGTATGCCAACTGTCTACATTAGCGACGTCGTCACGTACACTGGTTTTCAGCTTCGAAGCGAGAGAGAGTCGATAAAATGGGTCCTTATGGCCCTGGCCTCATTGCCATTCTAGGGAGGATCAGTCCGGCTCCTATTCCACCGGTAAGTGAGAATAAAATATTACATCGCGAAACACACTCAAGTTTCCTTCCGTCCGACCGAAGGATGACTCCAACATCGTGGAGGATTGACTATCAGCTTGCCGTACTTCCACCTTTCCTCTCAGGTCCACTGCATGAACCTGTTAGATAAATGATATAGAGCAAGAAAGGTAAAAGAAGCTACGGAAGATGCAATCCCGGAATTTGCCCTTCAATATTACGTGGCGTGCGATGGATCTTGTCCATCTACTGGCTGGGATCTCTTTCTTCTCGACCCTGCTTATGAGTTGTGCCAGTCTTTCCACCGTAAGGAAAAGTATTCTCTCTGCTACTTTGCCCCGTGCGAGCCACACCTTAGTGAATTTTCCTTGATTCTTCTTTGTTGCATCGTCTGCTTGAATCAAGGTCCTTGTCTTCTCCTTCCCTACACTTATAGAAATCGCTATTTGGCGCGAAACATTTCGTCGATGTGGGCCGCCCGCGGACTACTGGCCGACGGCCCAGATTTCCGCGCGATCTTAAGACTTCAAGACTTTAAGACTAAGATCGCGCGGCGATCCAGGCCGTTCGCGGTTGCACCTGCCCGACGGCCCAGATCGTCCTGCGATCTTAAAGTTTTAAGATCGCGGGCGAATCCGGGCCGTCGGGCCGTTTACGGCCAGGATTGCTGCGGTGCCTTGGGGAAATCGGTCCGAAAGTACAGCCCTACGCGACGCGACCTACCTACCCGACCTACCTACGCGACGCGACCTACCTACGCGACCTACCGACGCAACCTACGCGACCTACCTACTCGATGCGACCTACCTACTCGACGCGACCTACCTACGCAACCTACGCTACGCTGCGCGACCTACCTACACGACCTACCTACGCGACCTACCTACGTGACGCGGCCTACCTACGCAACCTAAGCTACGTGACCTACGCTACACGACGAGACCTACTCTACGCGTCCTCTCTCTCTCTCTCTCTCTCTCTCTCTTGGACTGTGCTTTTTGGTGCTCGGTGCTCATCGTGGATCCGTGCTTTTCTCTCTCTCTCTCTCTCTCTCTCTCTCTCTCTCTCTCTCTCTCTCTCTC